>CM057343.1:169714519-170025759 GCA_030015575.1 Agapanthus africanus | reverse complement strand
CTGCTAAAAAAAATTTTTGACACTTTAAAAAATTCGACAGAAACTAGATTTTGATATCGGGTGTTTCGGAATTGTTTCGGTTTCGTAATCTAACAAACATCGTCTAATTCTCTAGCTTGGCTCTGATACCACTGTTGGGTTCCGTAGGGTGGCAGCAAGGTTTCGGGAGGTATCGTCCATGCCGTTTTCAAATTTTTAACTACAGATTTAGAAGAACAAGCAATGCAAACAACTTTACATCTAAGTGAATGAGGAATACAACCTTTGTAGACCGGTCCTTCACTTCTAAAGCTCCGTGTAGTAGTCCCTTCACTTCAAGTAGTGAACACCCGAACTCTAGTAAGGGTTCACATGAAGAAATGAACAAGCTTGCTCGAAGTCTCCGAGGCCGAAGATGATCTACGTCGAGGAGACTCAAGCTCATGCTACCTCTTTACTAATGGTAGATTAGTGAAGCAAACACCCTAAACTAAGTGGATAATATAGTAGAAAATGATGAAGTAGGAATTGGGCTCTCTTTAGATTTATTTTTCTCATAATATTTCTTGACCATTTCAAAAGCTAGAAAGTTTATTCATGAGGAAGAAGAAGATGAAGTGAAGATGAGATATGAAACTCATGAGGCGAGAATAGCAACCATGGGTGAGTAAGTGTCATACACTAACCCATGTAGAGAATGAACCATGGCTAAGCTTAATGGTTAGGTTAATAAATATCTACAAGTGAAACAAAATTGGTGGACTTGGTCAATGGTTCCACAAGCTTCTACAAGCTTGTAGCCACGACAAATATCCATCCAATTTTGAATTACTTAGATAAATATAAACCTTTCATTATATCAAGCATGGTGTAAGTCTCATACACCCATGAAGCATGTGGCATCAAGCATGACACAAATAAAATGTACATTAATATATATCACATATATACTATATGCACATAAGTGAGAAAAAGAATACTTAGTGAGCAAATATTAGTTAATGTAAGTTAATATATCAAATATATAATTATACATTAAATTATCAAATCAACACTTGATTTAATAATCCGGCTATATCACATACAACCGACCAATATCATATGAATCAACTTATCGAATCAACACTTGATCCGATAACCCGGCTATATCACATATAACCGACCGATATCACATATCGCGAGAATAGAATGCGGTATCACATGCATGCATTAATCTCAGTCCCGCACATATCACATATGTGCTCCTACTTCATTTCGCATTAACCAAGAAACCTCTGTGTAGGACTCTAAAGACTCGTCAATATGCAGCAGTAGGTGATGATCATATCAAACACCCACAAGCCGCAAGCGGTCTGCTAAACGTAATGGCCACCCGGGTATTAAGAGATCAGAAGATCAACAAGCAAGCCTATCTATACTCCTGCGAATCCAATCAGTAACACTACCGTACAGTCCGGTCTCTTCGTCTGATATGTCGCATATCACAGCCTGGGGGTGGTATAACGTCAGACCTTAATAGCCTGATAAGTCTTGCCGATGCAAGGTCTATAACGGTTCGAGAAACTACTGATAACACTTACCAGTAGATCTCAGCAACCCTGGCCAGGGATTCCCTATTATGGCCAATCGAGTATAGCTCCTATCGCTCATTGCCTCCATGTAACTCGGGACTGTACCCAAAAAGCACCTTTTTGCACGATCTCTTGAACGTGGTATGGTGGAAATCAAAGCACAGTGGGAATCACACAAGACTCTATGACGATCTCGAGTCGACAGACTAACCTGTACCAGTTTTGTTGGCTATAGTGCCCTCAAGTCAATTATTAGATCACAAGCACATGATTGCAATGATTGAGGGAGGACCTGTACCGGTAGAACAGTCTTACTCGAGATGATAGTATGCTATCTGGTTTGTCTTTATCATCGTGTACATGCTTCAAGTGACATTACAGTTCACTATTATATGTTGATAGAGCCCATAGGATTCTTGCTTGACTACCAACAGTATAATGGCGATCATATACATGAGTGTTGGGTAGTCTATAAGCACATCCTTAAAGTGTCCCTAGTCATGGGAGTTTCGAGACTGGGCATCGATACTCCGATAATAGACTAGTGTATACGGGTCGAGACCCCGACGAGGTGCGGTGGCTGGTCTCACAAGCCATTGGTGTTAGTTGGTTCACCTAAGATAGTATACAGGTGCTTATTGGGTTATAAGTACACCGGACAGACTTGCAAGGTCACTGCTGATTGGTACTATACCTATCGTCAGGAGCAGTTCCCAGGTGACATGAGTACAGCTTAGTCCATTGACTTGACACTGCTACATTACCTCAAGTGTGTTCCCACTGTTCTTTGATTTCTACCCTACCACGGCTCAAAGGAGTCGTGCAAACAGGTGGTAGTTGGGTGCTGTCCCGAAGCACTTAGAGGCAGTGGCGGTTAGACAGGATTCATCTCTCCCGGTATTGGGGGTTGATATCGCGCTGTGTCTTGAGAGCCATTACACAAAGTCCTTGGCCAAGGCAAGTGAGATTTACTGGTAGGTATTCCAGTGGTTTCTCAAGGTGTTCTGGGCTACACTCCGACACGACTTATACCGCTATTAGGGGTCTGACGTTTACCATCCCCTAGGCCCGATATGTGATACTCATTGACGAACAAACCGGACTGTACGGAGATTGTCATAGATAGGCTCAGTAGGGTATCAGGATGAGTTCGCTCATCAGCCTCCCTTTTGGTCAATACATGGGTAGCCGTTACGTACAGCTAGTACCACTGATGTGCTTGTGGTTAAACCCACTGCCAGCGTATTGACGAGTCTTTAGAGTCCCCTACAAAAAGTTTTCCAAGTTCGGGCGAAACGTTGTAAAGGCCGTATGGTTTTATGGCAGGGTTCGATCATATACGTGCACTTGTGCACGGATCATGATCGGACGGATCATACTAGTGGGCTTTGGTTTAAGCCAGATCCTAATATTAGATTTGTTAGATTACTTTAGTCTCATTGCATTCGCAGCGGATGCAGGTATGTATATACAGGTGAGGGGTACTCTTATGATCCGTCACGAGTTTACTTTAGTAAACGCCATTCTATTTGTTGTTGTAAACATTTGGATTAATGTTTACAAGCGGAAATTGTGAGCTCAAGTCATCATGAAGAGCATTAAATGTGGCATGTGCATGGATGATGACTCATGGTCTTATTTTTTGTGCATGTCATCTTTAATTGATTGGTTATTGGGTGAGATTGTGATGGGAGGAGAGATAGGGCAGCCACTAATAGTGGGGTTGGCTCTTGAGATTAGGCTAGTGCTCACTCACAACATTATCTCACACAATAAACAAAAGGAAAAGCTCTTTTTCTTCCTTTTTCTTCTTGAGCTCACTTCTTCCTCCAATGGCATCATCTTCAACCTCCATCCATACAATCTCATATGTTGAGAATCAATGGATGCTTGAGACAAAATTATCACACACATTCTCTACTTCACCTTGGACATGTCGGCTAGCAAACTTCATGTCCGAGTTGCTTCGGTTTGAACCGGGAGCCCGTAAAAAGACTTCTTGACGTGGTGCCCTTTCGACGAGGAGACTGTAGATCGAGCGAGATCGGAGATGCCGCGAGGAGCTAGAGATGGTGGCTAAAGACCGAAGGATATGGATCGATCGGTATAGCCATTCTAACTTCTTGTAGTTAGCTAGTTTAGTGTTAATGGTACGATTCGGGTAAAGGTTATGGTAGCGCCAAGTTTTGAAAAGTTTTTGTTCCGCATTTGGCCTCGAATCGACGCCCGGGGCGCTGCCGTAACCCAACAAGTGTCAACAGAGAACTGCTATCTGACGATAGGTATAATACCATCTAGGAGTTCTCGGCGAGTCCGTTCGGTGTACCCAGTCTCCACTGAGCACCCGTATACCATCTCTGATGTCAAACACCAATGGATATGAGATCATCCATCGTCTATCATATGGGTCGAGAAGCGTATACGCTAGTCTATTCTGGAGTATTGATGCCCTGTCTCGATACTCCCACGACTAGGAACATTTGAAGGATGTATTTACCGACTACCTCTGCCCCACTAGTATGATCTTCATCATAGTCCTAGTAGTCAAGTATGTCCTAAGGGCTTTATCAACATGTAATAGAGAGACAATAAGTGTACATGTTAAGATAAAGAGCAACCAGATAGCATACTATCATGTCGAGCAAGAAAGTCCTCCCTATATATGTCCAAGCATCCACTACAATATACATCGTATGTACAGTAATGGCCTCTAGGGCATACATATAACTAACAACACTAACTAGTTTTCTCAAAACTAATTATTTAGGATCCTAAAAATTGTATCACATATCATCATAATCTATACGACGCTAAACATTTCGATCGATTTAAAAAACACCCACAAATTCAGAGACCTCAATAACTTGAGTCTCATTAAAAACATCCAGAAAGTGACAAATATTACACTGGAGCAGCACAAGAAAAACGATGCCATCATGCCTCAAAAGTGCGGCGGAACCGCGGCCAAACATGGGTTTGGGCCACAGTTCCGCGGTGCTTCGGTGGAATTGGCCCCTCGAATTTCTTGAGGCTCCATATAATACCCTACATGAATTTCTGCATATTTTTAATCACGAAAATTTCATCTATTGAAAATCGAAAGAAACATGAAAAAATCGGGTTTTTCGAAAACCGATCGAACACTTTAACATCGTAAAGACCTCCCCTAATCTTCTAGCTTGGTTCTGATACCATGAAAGTCTACCCCTAGCACCCCCATAAGGTTTAAGCCGACATCAAGCATGCTTTATTTTAAAAATTGGGGTGCTAAGCTGTACTAACTAAGGATCAAACTAGATTATTAGGGTTTAAAACATGATATCATAAAAACTACACTAAGTGAAGAATGCTACAACCTTTGTAGACCGTTTCCTTCACTTCTAAAGCTCCGGGTTGTAGTCCTTACGACTCCACAAGGCTCCTCTTGAGAGAATGAACGAAATTCCTTTGATGACCTTCATGCCGAAGATGATCCACCCGAAACTCCGCTAATCCAAGCTACCACTTCACTAAACTCTTTAGTGAAGGAAACACACTACACTTAATTTCTAATCAAGTGTAGGATGGTGAAGTAGGGGGTTTGTTTTCTCACTAGGGTTCTCGCAAGCTCAAGGCTTCACAACATATGTGTGGGATTGAGCTTGGAGGAGGTGAGGAAGATGAAAAGAGCTAAAGCAAAATGAACTCAACCCCTTGAGCAAGCATAGAATGGCAAAGCATAAAGAATGGATAAGTTATCATTCTCACTTATTGAAGCATGTAATTTTCACGACCCGAAGTTCGACTCGTGACCGGCACTTAACCACGTAACGTCTACAGGCATAACGCGACTAAGTAAGCCGAAACCCAGAAATCAAAACCATTAAAAGTAGTGAGTGTTGAACATTTGTTTAAAAACATTTGGAAAACCTTAAGTAGTTTAGTAACATTCTTTTAAAGTACAAGTTATTTTCTTAAAAAATTTGGCAGCATTTCCTTTGTAAAACTAACCCCGAAATCGGGTACAAGACATGATACGAGTAAAATGATGACAATAATAATAAAGCATCCCAAACGGAAGCAATCACAATCAATGGTAGAAACAATCACTACAAGAGTAATATATGACGCCGTAGCGAAGAAATGAGCAATAAGTGAAAAACATCACACATGATAAAAACTGCATAAGTAAAGTCGGCTCACACGAGCTCGACATCAGAATACAAATAATATACATCATCGTCCTCACACTGGTCTCTAAGTCAAATACATATAAGGGTAGATGGAGGATATTAGATACAAAAGTGTGTACAATGGAAAATAACCGGATACCACAACTCACCTAACAACAAAACAGCTCACGCACCAACTGCAGTGGTATCCGTAGCCAAAAGAGACAAGAAGGTAGCCTGCCGCGACTACTCTGAGGGGTAACCTGCAACACTGTGGCATAACGGGGGTGAGTTGCCAACTCGTGAATAGGAGATAACATATAAAGGTAATCACGAGTATGCCCGTACTGCGCTACTCTAACATATGCCAGCAGATAATATCTATATGCGATGAGCAAGATGTGCAATAATCATGCATAAGTACTCTATCAGGTAATATGACTACAGGATGAGATGCATAATAATGAATGCTGATCATGGGATAAAATAGCATCTACACGGAATGTCAACGTGGAAAAATAATCGGTGTCCATCAATGCACCCAAATCCCAATAAAACTCAGACGCCGAAATTCTCATCGACCCTCAAATCCTGTAAATCTCTGAGAATCGCGAATGCCCAACATCAGCACTCAAAATATCATAAAATAATCGTGTCCAACATCGACACGCAAATCCTCATATATCGGGCTCCGTCAGTACGGATAGGCCCACGGGCTCCGTCTGCGGTGTCGGTCCTCGGCCCCGGCAGTACGTGTCGTCACGTATCCATCTATCGACTCTGGTCGGTATCCTCCGGATAACCGCCAGGTCCAACCAATCACCGGTAGGTAGTGGTCCCACTGCCAGGCTCACCGTCTAGCTACACAGCAGATCCGTTCTCGTCCCGGGGTACCATACCGGGTCCACCATGTACCCGCAATCGGCCGCGTCCACTCCTCGAATCGGGTTTCACATGTCACTCTCAGCACCGAGAAAACACATGGTGGACACACTGAAATATCATATCAAGAGGAACCGGATTTTCAAAACAGTGCATCTTTTCTTAAATAACCCCACAGTCCTCAAATCCAGAAATCACATGAAATCCAAAACCAATGCGTAAATCCATGCGATGTAATGTATGATTCATAAGTCATACTATGAGAAAAAGGGAGAAACCGCTCTTTAAGTAGATTCAGTTTTTAAAAGGTATCATGCGGTCCCCAGTTTTTACCAAAAATCAGCTTATCTAGATAGTTACAGTTTGAATAGGCATAAGTATTGATATGCAAATGAGTATGTGCACAAGTAGCATAATCATGTCACATCATATATCAGGTGAGCTACAACATATTGTTCATGGCAATTCTATAATGTGAGTAGCATGGCAATTACTAACGGTGTGTGTGTAACATGCAGATTAGTGCTCGTGCAACATGAACCGTTAGTAACAGTGCGGTGTGTTATTAATTCTAAATTCATATACATATATATATAGCAGGAACTACAGTATGCAATTAAGGTATATGGATGCAAATATGCAACTACTATAGCCTATCAAGCCCTGACGCTTAACGCCATACGGGCGATCTCCCCGTAGATGTTAAATCTACTCACCTGGTCGTGCTAAGTGAAGCCGACGACTTGTTTCCCCTTCTTCGCGGCGTCCGTCGTACTCGCCTGCGAACCTAGAATTTCACAAGAAATACACATAAGCTCAAATCTGTTGAATATGTATGCCCTAGAAGCCATTATTGTATAGTACTAGTTTGTATAATACATTTTGGAGGCTTGGGATATATATACGGGTTTACGACAGTCTTGCTCGATATAGTAGTATGCTACTTGGTTTGTTTCTGTCTTAATATGTGTATATGTTTCTTTTAACATATCGCTAAAACATATTGATGGAGCCCTTAGGATCTTTGCTTGACTACCGGCGTTGTGATGGCGATAACACTAGTGGGGGCTGGGTAGTCTATAAGCACATCCTTATTTTGGTCCCTGGTCGTAGGATTATCGAGACAGGGCATCGATACTCTAGAGTAGACTGGTGCATACGCTTCTCGTCCCAGCAGGGGAGATGGTCTGTCCCACAGCCATCAGTACATCGTACTGGAGATAGTATGCGGGTGCTCGTTAGGTTACCAGTACACTGGACAGGACTCGTCGGGAACTGTTGGTTGGTATTATACCTATCGTCAGTTAACAGTTCCCAGGTGACATGAGTACAGCTTAGTCCGCTGACTTGACACTGTCACTTCGCCTCAAGTGTGTTCCCACTGTTCTTAGATTACTACCCTACCACGGCTCTACTGAGTCGTGCAAACAGGTAGTAATTGGGTGCAGTCCCGAAGCACTTGGAGGCAGTGACGGTTAGACAGGATTCGTCTCTCCCGGTATTGGGAGTTGATATCGCGCTGTGTCTAGGAGAGCCATTACACATTGTCGTCCCTGGCCAGGGTAAGCGATAATTGCTGGTAGGTTTTCCAGTAGATTCTCAGGGTGTTTTGGGCTACACTCCGACACGACTTGTACTGCTATTAGGGGACTGATGTTTACCGCCCCCCTAGGCCCGCCATGCGATATTCTCAGACGAACAGACCGGACTGTACGGAGATTGTCACATTCAAGCTCAGTAGGAGTTAGGATGGGTTCACCTCATCAGTCTTCTTATCGGCATCTACCTAGGGACCGTTACATACAGCTAGTACCGCTTGCAGCCTGCGGTTAAACCCACTACCAACGTAGTGTCGATCCTTTAGAGTCCCACACAGAGGGTTACTCGCCTTTGGGCAAAACAGACTGGAGGTTGCATGGTTTTGCGACGGGGTTCGTTCACATCCGCGCACTTGTGCACGTTTGGTGTCCGGACAGTTATTACTAGCAGGCTTTGGTTTAAGCCAGATCTTAGTACTTGTTTTGGAATTGGTTTTGTCTCAGTGTATCCGTGTTCCTTGGAACACGGATGCAGGTGTGTATGCACAGTTGACAGAGGCAGAGGCAGAGGATTCTCATTAGGGTTGTTGACCATTTGACTTTGGTTGACTTTTTGACCGTTGACTTTTTCTAAACCCTAATGAGAATGAAAAATATGATTAATAATATTAATTAAGGATTATTGTGCCATGGTTGAGTTGAACATTTGACTTTTGTTGACTTGTTAACTTTGTTGACCGGTTGACCATTGTGGACTTGTTGACCATCATCATTTCTATGACTTTTGTTTACTTGTTGTTCTTTACAAAATGCAATAATTGCATGAAATGATAATGGTCATTGAAACTAACCATCACAATTCCTAATTATTATTATTATCATCATTATTTTTGCTTTTGTGAGCATGGTTGTATTATGAGAGCTATTTCTATCATATTCTTTCTCTCTCCTAGAAAGAAAGCTCTCCCTCTTCCTCTCTCAAGGTTCAAGTGTTTCATGAGTTGGAAATCATGAACCATTGAGACAAAACCACCATAACTCTTCTCTACTCATTCTAAGGCTCTAGGTTTAGCAAACCAAGCACCTTAGTTATCTCTAGGTTGAGATAGGAGCTCAAGTTCGAGGCCCTCGGGTTGATCTATCTACGGCAAAGAGGAGACGACGACGAGGAGCCGTTCAAGCCACTACAAGGAGCAAGCAAGGAGGAGAACCACCAAAAGAAGAGAAGGACTTCAAGACCTAGGTATAACCATTCTACATAGTAGCTAGAACTTGTAGTTTTTAGTTAGTTTTTGTTTAGCAAAGATCCTTCATGGATGGTCCATGTTACCTTTTGAGGAAAATTTTGATTTTTACCTATTCCGCCTCCCCGAAAGAACCGGGATGGGTAACGTGGACCTAACAGTAGTATCAGAGCCTAGCTAAGCAATAACTAACTGTTAGAAAAATGTTTAGAACTTCGATTCGGAAAAAATCCCGAAAACAAACCGAAAAAATTGTATTTTCTGTCGATTTTCAAAACAAGCCTAAAAATATTTTGTATGACATGAAAAATACAAGCAGGGTTTTCTAGGAAATGTCAAGAAATTGGAGCCCACGACTCGGCCAACTCGCCATGGAACCGCGGAGGAACCATGAGTTCCGCCGCGAATCCGCGGCCGAGTTGACTCGGCCGCGACTCCGATTTCTTGCAGAATGTTCTGTTTGGTATTTTGGGATTTTTAATATGTTTTGTTTCTGCCCAGATTATCCAGAGAAAAATGTTATTTTTGGGGGTAGTTACAAATTTGTATTTTTATCGGAATTCTACAAACTTTGGCTAAATGGTTATATCTGTGATGTGATATATGCATTGTACGTCGACTAATCGCTATACGTCGATTAGTGGGGGTTGTGCATATCTATGATCTGTAATGTTGTTGGATTGTGTATATGAACTTGTTGGATTGTCGCGGATGAATAGCCGGGGTTTTTGAGATGAGAGTTTCTTTATCTTTCATTTGATGTAATATCTAAATTGATGTAATATTATTTTTATGGCCGCACATCCGGGATGAGGTTATAGCCGCCATTGTATATTATTTCTTTTACTGTTTGTGCTCCTAGGATAGACCCAAGGTGGGGTGCACAAACTACCGGGTACGTTGAAGTGCTGAGTGGCCGACTCACGTTGTTGAGGGAGGCTGCTTCACTTCGGGTATTTGGCGGGTAGTTTGCACCACCCGTAGGGGTCTAGGGTGGGGTTTGGCTATTCATCGCGACCGTGTAATCCGTCTTTCATTGCAGGCTCGAACGAAACGCGGGTTCCTAGCATATCCAATGTGTTCATCTGTGATCTGGAATAGCTATCATTACATCTGACGAATGTATATATCTATATATGATATCTAGTAGGCGTTGCTTATGTTTTGCATCCGCGCTAGTCCAGCCCCCGCTCTGTCGTTAGTTAAGTAACCTAACGGGTAATGATGGGGCCCCATGGCGAATGTGGATGGCATAAGCGTACGTCATATTTTCGTTGTTTTCTGCAATGGTAGGATTAATTGATGGGACGCATTATACTAATGCAAAGAAAAACAAACCTAAAAGACGTTGTTGGAACAATTTTCAAAAATAGCTGTTATTGCAAGGACGTTCTCTTTTGTTTTGCATAGAGGTATTCGGTTATGAATGCTCAGCACCTCATTCAACGAGACAAGGGCCGAGATCCCTTCATCGGGAGTGACCCCTTGGACAAAAGCTTGCGTCAGGATAATAACTTCACTATAGTAGATTATTCTTGCTTTACATCGAGGTATTCAGTTTGGAATATCCTGCACCTCATTCGACGAGGAAAGAGCCGAGATCCCTTCATAGAGAGTGACCTCTTAAGCAAAAGTTTTCGCCACTATATTTTCAAAAAAGGCAATCATGTTCCTTCAACTATATCAAGTTCATTACGTTAATGGTTTTTCACCAAAAACCCAGCCGTAGCCCTCCGTCATTTCTTACAAGTAACACTTAGTATTCGTGCTGCGTTTGTTGACTCCGTCAAGGCGTAGTGTACGGTAGCTGAGTGCTGCTTGTTTGTAGCAGTATATAGGGTTGGTTAGGACAGTCGTATAACCTTGTTGACTCCGTCAAGGGTTATGCGGGTGGGTTTAATGCAATCCAGATAATGATGGGTTGAACTTGACTAGGACCCTTTGATTTGTTGACTCTGTCAAGGTCACTTGGGTCCTAGGGGCAAAAATCCACATCGGGAGTTTCTAAAGAAACTGAAACTTGCAGATTTAGCATACCTTCTGGAGTGGGGTGACTAGAGTGGATTCCATATAGGTTATCGCACAATGATAGTTGGATCTCGATCCCACTAATGAGTTGGATTACTCTCGGGAGATTATTTCACTTAACAATCAATGCTATAAACCAAGTAGGTGTCTATAACGGTGTTAGCGGGGCTACGCCTCCAGGGAAAAGAGGTTATTTAATTAAGGAACTTCGCGAAAGCGTTGGAAAACCTCCCTCGAAGTACCAACACTAGCCTGGCTGAAAGGTTAAGCAAGTATTGTAACGTGCGATTAATCCTGATTAGTTCTTCTTTTAGGGTTTGAAGAAGAATTTGAGGAAACAGTGGGAGTCATCCTGGTTAGATAAATTAATAAACCAATCTAATCTTGCAAGAGCGCACGCTGAGTGTTTCTTTTCTCTCTCCAGGTAGCAACCATTTCACGCCCTAATCAAGATAATAAAATGTATCGCTTGACCGATCCGAATTCTTATTCGGGGCTGAGGAACGTCGGTTCGGCTCTATCTTGTGACAACAGTCATAAGTATGAGCAAGAGAAAGAGGATTGTATGGATTCCAAGGATACCCAGTTGAAGAAGAAGCATAGTTTTGCATCTACTTCAGGTGTTCTTGTAATTGAGAACTGCTTTACGGTCAGTCCTACCTCCTGGGTACTGGATACCAGATCAGGATCTCATATCTGTAATAATTGCAGGGATTGAGAAAAAGCAGGAAAGTTGTACCTGGTGATATGTCGCTCAGAGTAGCGAACGGAGCACAAGTTAATGCTGCAGCCGTCGGTGAATATCACCTAGTGTTGCCAAACGGCAATACTATGATTTTGAACGATTGCTACTATGTACCTTCCATGGTTTGCAACATCATATCAGTTTCTTTACTCGATAAAGATGGACATAACTTTGTTCTTGATAGAAATATCATGAACATCTACCTTCATAAGGTACTGGTTGCAGAAGGTACACTGTGTAATGGTATCTACGTTCGAAATCAGAATACAGTTCTCAATGTACAAAACACACGCAAGAGGAAGAATTCAGATACGAATGAATCCTACTTGTGGCATTGTAGACTTGGTCATATCGGAGAGAAAAGACTATGTAAGTTGCATAAAGATGGACTCTTGAATACATTCGATTTTTCATCTTATGAAACTTGTCAGTCTTGTCTCAAAGGGAAGATGACCAAATCTCCGTTCACCGGACATGGAGAAAGAGCAACAGAGCTCTTGGGACTCATACATAGTGATGTATGTGGTCCAATGTCTATACATGCAAGGGGTCGGTTCTCATACTTCATCACATTCACTGACGATCTCTCTAGGTTCGGATATGTGTATCTGATGAAACACAAATCTGAAGATTTTGAGAAATTCAAGGAATTCAGAAACGAAGTAGAGAACCAGACTGGCAAAAGTATCAAGATCCTCCGATCGGATAAGGGAGGGGAGTACTTAAGCACGGAATTCGTAGATTACTTAAAAGAGAATGGAATTCTCTCTCAGCTTACTCCTCCTTATACACCACAGCACAACGGTGTATCGGAGCGGAGGAATCGTACCCTATTGGATATAGTTCGCTCCATGATGAGTAGTGTCGAGTTGCCTCTTTCATTTTGGGGACATGCGCTTCAGACAGCGGCATACCTACTGAATTACGTTCCATCCAAATCGGTGCCTAAGACTCCATATGAAGTATGGAGTGGAAGAAATCCGTATCTTAAGCGATTTAAGATATGGGGTTGTCCGGCCTATGTGAAAACACAGAAACCGAACAAGCTAGAGGCACGGTCAGTTCTATGTAAATTTGTGGGATATCCTAAAGACTCATTAGGATATTTATTCTACCACACTGAGGAACAGAAGGTGTTTGTATCTCGCCGTGCTACCTTTTTAGAAAGGGAGTTTCTTGCAAAAGAAACTAGTGGGAGTTCGGTAGAACTGGGAGAAATCCATGAACCACAAAATGTAACTGAAAATTTGGAGGAACCACTGGATTCAATAACCCCAAACGAACCTCAGCCACTCCGCAAATCTGGTAGGATTTCTCATCCGCCCGAAAGATACTACGGTTTTCTCTTAGACGGGGATCGAAAGGATTGCATCTTGGAAGAAGATGACCCTACCAGTTTCAGGCAGGCCATTATCAGTAGGGACTCTGATAAGTGGCTGGAAGCAATGCAATCCGAAATGGAGTCCATGTACACCAATAAAGTGTGGATCTTGGATATTGCTCCACCTGGGATAAAACCTGTTGGATGCAAATGGATCTACAAAAGGAAACTTGGTGTAGATGGGCAGGTGGAAACCTATAAGGCTAGACTCGTTGCAAAAGGTTTTCGTCAAAGATTTGGTGTGGACTATGACGAAACTTTTTCTCCAGTGGCTATGCTCAAATCCATTCGGATCCTACTTGCCATTGTTGCCTTCCATGACTTTGAAATCTGGAAGATGGACGTTAAAACGGCTTTTCTAAACGGCTGTTTGGAAGAGTGCGTTTACATGGATCAGCCAGAAGGTTTCGTAGACAGTGGGAGCAGCGGGAAGGTGTGCAAGCTGCTTAAATCCATTTATAGATTAAAGCAGGCATCGCAGAGCTGGAACATCTATTTTGATGAGGCAATCAAGGAATTTGATTTCATCAAGAATGAAGATGAACCTTGTGTCTATAAGAAGATTGTAGGATGAACTGTAGTGTTCCTAGTCTTATACGTGGACGACATTCTTTTGATAGGAAATGACATTCCTATGCTACAATCGGTCAAGCTATTCTTGTCACAACGGTTCTCCATGAAGGACCTGGGTGATGCCTCGTACATTCTGGGGATCAAGATCTACAGAGATAGATCCAAGAGACTACTGGGACTTTCGCAGTCCAGGTACATAGAGACCGTACTAAAGAGATTTAGTATGGAAGATTCCAAGCGCTGTAACATACCCGTATTGCACGGAATCACCCTCTCCAAGAAGATGTCTCCTAAGACTGACGAGGAGAGGGTTCGCATGAGCACTATACCCTACGCTTCGGCGGTAGGATCTATAATGTATACGATGCTATGTACAAGACCAGATGTAGCTTACGCACTGAGCATGGTGAGCCGGTATCAGTCAGACCCAGGTGAGGACCACTCGACGGCAGTGAAGAACATTCTCAAGTACCTGAGAAAGACTAAGGAGATGTTCCTGGTTTACGGTAATGGAGACCTCAGGGTCGAGTCCTTTACCGATTCAAGCTTCCAGAGTGACAAAGATGACAGCAAGTCTGTTTCGGGTTTTGTGTTTACCCTCAACGGAGGGGCGGTGTGTTGGAGGAGTTCCAAACAGGATACCGTCGCAGACTCGACGATGGAGGCTGAATACATTGCTGCAAGCGATGCCGCAAAAGAGGCGGTCTGGATGAAGAAGTTCATTAGTGAACTTCAGGTGGTTCCGTCCATTGTTGACCCAATACCTTTGTATTGCGATAACAATGGGGCTATAGCTTTAGCGAAGGAACCAAGGTCCTATCAGAAATCCAGACACATCTTAAAGCGGTATCACCTGATCAGGGAGATCATTGATCGCCAGGAGATCGAGGTACGGAGAGTGGACACAAAAGACAACACGGCAGATCCATTCACAAAGGCCCTCCCTCAAACACAGTTCGAGCGACTTTTTGAGCTATTGGGTATGCGGTACGCCAGCAGCTGGCCATAGAGCAGAAGTTGGGTATGCGGTACACCAATTACTGGCCTTTAGTGCAAGTGGGAGATTGTTGAATATGTATGCCCTAGAGGCCATTATTGTATAGTACTAGTTTGTATAATACATTTTGGAGGCTTGGGATATATATACGGGTTTACAACAGTCTTGCTCGATAAAGTAGTATGCTACTTGGTTTGTTTCTATCTTAATATGTGTATATGTTTCTTTTAACATATCGCTAAAATATATTGATGGAGCCCTTAGGATCTTTGCTTGACTACTGGCGTTGTGATGGCGATCATACTAGTGGGGGCTGGGTAGTCTATAAGCACATCCTTATTTTGGTCCCTGGTCGTAGGATTATCGAGACAGGTCATCGATACTCCAGAGTAGACTGGTGCATACGCTTCTCGTCCCAGCAAGGGAGATGGTCTGTCCCACAGCCATCAGTACATCGTACTGGAGATAGTATGCAGGTGCTCGTTAGGTTACGAGTAGACTGGACAGGACTCGTCGGGAACTGTTGGTTGGTATTATACCTATCGTCGGTTAACAGTTCCCAGGTGACATGAGTACAGCTTAGTCCGTTGACTTGACACTGTTACTTCGCCTCGAGTGTGTTCCCACTGTTCTTAGATTACTACCCTACCACGGCTCTACTGAGTCGTGCAAACAGGTAGTAGTTGGGTGCAGTCCCGAAGCACTTGGAGGTAGTGACGGTTAGACAGGATTCGTCTCTCCCGGTATTGGGAGTTGATATCGCGCTGTGTCTAGGAGAGCCATTACACATTGTCGTCCCTGGCCAGGGCAAGCGAGAATTGCTGGTAGGTTTTCCAGTAGATTCTCAGGGTATTTTGGGCTACACTCCGACACGACTTGTACCGCTATTAGGGGACTGACGTTTACCGCCCCCCTAGGCCCGCCATGCGATATTCTCAGACGAACAGACCGGACTGTATGGAGATTGTCACATTCAGGCTCAGTAGGAGTTAGGATGAGTTCACCTCATCAGTCTTCTTGTCGGCATCTACCTGGGACCGTTATGTACAGCTAGTACCGCTTGCGGCCTGTGGTTAAACCTACTGCCAGCGTAATGTCGAGCCTTTAGAGTCCCACACATAGGGTTACTCGCCTTTGGGCAAAACAGAGTGGAGGTTGCATGGTTTTGCGACGGGGTTCGTTCACATCCGCGCACTTGTGCACGTTTGGTGTCCGGACAGTTATTACTAGCGGGCTTTGGTTTAAGCCAGATCCTAATACTTGTTTTGGGATTGGTTTTGTCTCAGTGTATTCGTGTTCCTTGGAACACGGATGCGGGTGTGTATGCACAGTTGACAGAGGAAGAGGCAGAGGATTCTCGTTAGGGTTGTTGACCATTTGACTTTGGTTGACTTGTTGACCGTTGACTTTTTCTAAACCCTAATGAGAATGAGAAATATAATTAATAATATTAATTATGGATTATTGTGCCATGGTTGAGTTGAACATTTGACTTTTGTTGACTTGTTGACTTTGTTGACCGGTTGACCATTGTGGACTTGTTGACCATCATCAATTCTATGACTTTTGTTTACTTGTTGTTCTTTAGAAAATGCAATAATTGCATGAAATGATAATGGTCATTGAAACTAACCATCACAATTCCTAATTATTATTATTATCATCATTATTTTTGCTTTTGTAAGCATGGTTGCATTATGAGAGCTATTTCTATCATATTCTTTCTCTCTCCTAGAAAGAAAGCTCTCCCTCTTCCTCTCTCAAGGTCCAAGTGTTCCATGAGTGGGAAATCATGAACCATTGAGACAAAACCACCATAACTCTTCTCTACTCATTCTAAGGTTCTAGGTTTAGCAAACCAAGCACCTTAGTTATCTCTAGGTTGAGATAGGAGCTCAAGTTCGAGGCCCTTGGGTGGATCCATCTGCAGCAAAGAGGAGACAACGAGGAGGAGCCGTTCAAGCCACTACAAGGAGCAAGCAAAGAGGAGAACCACCAAAAGAAGAGAAGGAGTTCAAGACCTAGGTATAACCATTCTACATAGTAGCTAGAACTTGTAGTTTTTAGTTAGTTTTTGTTTAGCAAAGATCCTTCATGGATGGTCCATGTTACCTTTTGAGGAAAATTTTGATTTTTACCTATTCCGCCTCCCCGAAAGAACCGGGGTGGGTAACGTGGACCTAAAAAAACTATAAAAACGCAACATTAAAGCCAAACGAGAAACCCGCGTCGCGAACCAAACGCGTGTGTGTCCGATATGCTAAAACGTGTGATTACGCGCCTGAAGCTACCCCGACACGTCGCGATACGCAGAAATCCCCAAACCCACACACATATCACACGTGTCGCGAAGGTTAAAAATATACGAAATTGGGTAACAGGTTCCAGATTTTTCTACAAAAAGAATTTTACAAAGTTGCATATACCATAAGTCTTAAAATAGTAGCAGACACCCACACAACAAAACCCAGGTCCCCCATCTGGCCGCAAATTGCGGCCAGAACGAATTTTCTGGCGGCCAAACCAGGGAGTTGTGCTCCCGTGCTTCGTGTGTGTTCTCTAAACCTAGTGTACATGCTCTAGTAAAAACAATTATCTCCTGAAGCCATCGGGTCACAAGCATATCACCACAGAGCACAAAACCAAGTTAAAAAGCTAATTTAACACTAAATCAATACATTAGGGTATTTTAGTGCAACCTGAAACAAACCCTAGGTTAAAACAACACTATAAGCACTTAATTAAGCTAAACAAGCCATAAAAATGTTAACTTATCACAAGCTTCACAAAATTCCCTTTAATAGCACTAAAAATGCACAAAATACGATTTTTAGCTAACAAAACTATAAGTTATGATCTAAGGTGTTAAGGGTGAGTTTGATACCTTCAAAAGATCCTAGGGAACTCAATTTTCCAGCCCTTACCCTCAAATGCACTGACTTGCCACCCAAGTCCACAAAGAAGCCATTTTTCCAAGGTTTTTGTGAAGTAAAAAGTGTTTTTGTGTAGGGTTTGTATATGGATTCAAAGAGAAGTGAAAGAAGAAGAAAAGGATGATGAAAATGTTGCTGCTGCAGCTGCTCTCTGCAGAATTTTCAGAATGAGAGGGAGAGAGAGAAAAGAGAGAGAAAGATGGTCAAAAGGTCAAGCCACTTCACCTAACCACCATACCTCCCATTCCCTCATTTAAATTTTAAAATTAAAGGGTTTAAATGGATTAATGTGGGAATATAAACCATGCTAGAACAATGAAAATAACATGGTTACACTTAACCTATGTTATAAAAACAAATGATAAGTGTGCATGTAGTAACACTAAACCTAGCTTAGGAAAAGTAATTAAGGAAAATAAGATTTACAGGTTTTTATGAAAAACACGCATCTTTACTAGCTAACGCGAAATTAACCTAAACGAATTTCAAAGCGTTACAGTAATAAAAACCAATACTTTATCCTAACCATACTTCAATAGTGATACCAAATGACTAAATAAATAAATAAAAAACCATGCTTCACACCATGCCTAAAATATCTTTCCAATATCCACCTTTTATTTCTATTTTCTAAAAAATAGAAATAAAAGGTGGATTAATAATATATATATTATGAAGAATAATTAGTGAACAAATAATATTAGTTAGTATATAATTATATCAAATATAATATATATCAAATTATTAAATCAACACTTGATTTAATAATACGGTTATATCACATATAACCTACTAATATCATTTATCTGTATATCACATTATCAAATAAACACTTAATTCGATAATCCGGTTATATCACATATAACCTAACCAATAACAAATAACCGCCAAATTAGAATATGGTATCACATACTCGTATTTAATCAAGCCCCGCACAAATCAACATATGTGCCCTACTTTATTTCGCTTGAACCAGGAAACTTGTGTATGGGACTCTAAAGACTCATCAATACGCCAGCAGTAGGTGATGATCACATCAGTCACGCACAAGCCGTCAGCGGTACTAGCTGGACGTAACGGCTACCCAGGTATTGAGCGATTAGAAGATCAACAAGCAAGCTTGTCCAAACTCCCATGAAGCCTATAAGTAACACTTACCGTACAGTCCGGTCTCTTCATCTGATATGTCGCGTATCGAGTCTAGGGGTGGAATTGTCAGACCCCAGTAACTTGATAAGTCATGCCGATGTATGGCTCATAACTTTTCAAGAAACTACTGATAACTCTTACCGGTAAATCTCATCAGCAGCCCTGGCCAAGGACTTCCTGTTATAGCTAATCGAGCATAGCGCAACATCAACTCCCAATATCGGGAGAGACGAAACCCCTCCTATCGCTCACTGCCTCCATGTGACTCAGGACTGTACCCAAAATCCACCTGTTTGCATGACTCCTTTGAGCCATGGTAGGGAGGAAATCAAAATACAGTGGGAGCCACACGGGACACTATAATGATCTCGGGTCTACAGACTAACCTGTACCAGTGTCACCAGAGAACTGCTATCTGACGATAGGTATATTACTATCTAGGAGTTCTCGGCGAGTCCTGTTCGGTGTACCCATTCTTTAATCTGTACAATCTTTGATGTCAAACACCAATGGATATGGGATCAACCATCACCCCCTACAGGGTCAAGAAATGTACACACTAGTCTACTCTGGAATATCGATCCTATGTCTCGATACTCCCTCGACTAGGAACAGTTAAAGGATGTGCTTATGGACTACCCAAGTCCCAGTAGTATGATCGGCATCATAGTCCTAGTAGTCAAGGTAACATCCTAAGGGCTTTATCAACATGTATGAGAGAGACAGTATAATAATACAAGTGTACATGTTAAGATAAAGAGCAACCAGATAGCATACTATCATGTCGAGCAAGAAAGTCCTCGATATATATGTCCAAGCATCCACTATATCATATAATAATGGCTTCTAGGGCATACATATTCCTAACATAAGTATCAGCCGGACTACTCCATATACCTTAACATCTTTAAGATATGAATCCATTCTATATCCAATATAGAAACAAAGGCACTAATTTAATTGGAACCAGATTCAAAAATCATGCAACTGTTTCCAGTACATATTAACCAAATGGAAGAAGGCCAAGCAGTATTACTCATCAAGGAATGCACCTACATATGAGTAACCTGAAAGAGAAGCAAGTTCTCAAAAATATTACTTACAACGGAATACCTAACACAAGTATCTACATTTTCAATCACCTTGAAGAATCCTAATACTTGCAACATATGGTTCTCTACTTTATTCTTATACCTATATCTTCACAAAATCTGGACCTTGTATTTCAATGAAATACTTTTCTAAAACTAAAGAAGTCGTGAGTAAATAGAATATAGTACGGGTACCAACCCCTTTATCCTAATGGACATCGGACAATATACAATACATTGTATAAGTCCTTTAAATTCAATAACTCAAACCCTATGCGTCGCAGGTTGAAAACTGTATCATGGTTAAGAAGAATTACACCGTTGTTGAATGCTCCTTACCTAACCATCAACTGATATAGGTAAATGTCATAAACATAATTTCAAAAAGTTATATCTCACTTTATAAAATAAACGTACGGATATATCAGTTTGAAATTGGTGCATGTCACGACCCGAAATTGGCACGTGACGGCCCTACTACTACGCAATGTCTACAGGCGTAACGTAGTAAAAGAAAGCCAAAACCCAGAAATCTAAACTATTAAAAGACAAGAAAAGATAAGAAACATTGTTTAAACCTTAAAAAAATCTCAAGTATAAATTCTTTAAGTCCAATTTTCTTTCTTGAAAATTTCGGCAGCACCTCCTTTATAAAAACCAACCCCAAAAATGGGTACAACATAAATATAATGTAAAGTATCCCCAACGGGAGCAAATCCACGCCCAAAGGCGGAAAACAACCACCACAACAAATATACGACGCCGTAGCGAAGAAAAAGAAAACGATAGAAAGGAAACTGTATAAAAGAAAACAAATCCACAATTTATACAATATCGTCCTCACCAAGTCTCTAAGTCAACAACATAATAGTAGATGGAGAGTACAAGATACAACGAATATACAATACAAATTCAGATAACCACCAAAACCCACCTGAACAAAACAGCACACTGTGAGCCGATGCGGTATCTGTAGCAAAAGATGATAGATGAATAGCCAGCCTCGACTACTCTGGGGAACACTCTGTATCACCTGTGGCACAACGGGGGTGAGTTGCCAACTCGTGAATAGTAAATAACATATGCAGGTAATCGCAGGAATGTACGTACAGCATGAATCTAAGATATGCAATTTACAGTAATAACAGGTCATATGAATGTAGAATAATGGAAAGTACACTAACAAGTACAACCAATATATATTAAGTAATAATGATATGACACAGTATGCAATAATCATGCAATGGGGGTATGAGAATGTAAATGTGCAACACTCATGAAAGGTACACTAACAGGTTCTCCTAATACATGAAACAGTGCACAAATAGATAAAGGTGAGGTATGGAGTGAAATATATCATTTCCACGGAATCCTGACATCGTGGTAGGATCACAATCCATCAAGATGAATCAAATCCCAATTCCTTAAATCAGCCCCCAAATTGGCTCTCATATCATCTAAGTATCGCATTCTCCTCAATTTCACAATATTAAGTATATCTCGTATATCCCGAATGTACAACATCAAGTATATCTCACATATATCGAATGTACAACATCAAGTATATATCGCATATATCGAATGTACAACATCAAGTGGATCTCACATATCTCGTATGTACCATATCAAGTATATCTCACATATCTCGAATGTACAACAGCAAGTGAATCTCACATATCTCGTATGTACCATATCAGGTATATCTCACATATATCTCCAGTATCCAATCTCAAATGAATCTCTTATATCCCGAATCAAATCTCCAGCAAAATTCTAACATTCTAAATATAATGGCATAATAAATATGATGAGGTCAATACACATATATTAGCGTCCCATTCCCTTAATATTGGTGTAAGGGTATATATAACAGCGGCTCAATCCCCTGTTATATATACAAATGAGTAATTGGAAATATCATGAAACCAATGTGCCAAGCATCGACATAGAAATGCTGATCCATCAGGTGTTGTCTCCATGACTGGCCCCCCTGATGGATACGTATCATATGCTATCCCGAGAGCTCGAGTGCCTAGCTCTGACCCTCACCTCTCGACGTATCCATAAGCACATGACTCCTGTCGGTATCCACTCGATAGCCGATGAGTCATTGGTCCTGTCACCGGATGGTATGGTTCCCCTAAGCCTCATCGCCTAGCACCGCGAAATCGTTCTTGCTTCGGGGTACCCCTGGGCCCCACCATGTACCCACAGACGGTGCCTCCTCACTCCTCGAATCGGGCATATATTAGAACCGATAAATCTCATGGTGGCTGCGGAAATATCAATATCAAGGAAACCGGGTCTTTCAAATAATGCATAATTTCATAAACTACCACGGTCCCCAAATCCAGAAAACATCATGAAAAATCCATATAACAATGCGAAAATCCATGAATATAATATGTGCGCCATATCTGAAATGCAAGCATATAAAGGAAAAACTGCTAATTGACTGCATCAAGTTAATATAAATATCATGTGGTTCCTATTTATCCACTTCTAAATAACATCAAGTGAAGATAATCATGTAGCTAAAACCAGATGTATGTGAAATCAATAAGGTATAGCAAGATAATGTGTCTACCTATAAGCAATGATATAGTATACCCCCTGGATATAAGAACAGTATGTGCAAGGTATACCTGTAGCTATGACAGGGAGTGTGTATGTACCTATCACTAATGGTATAATACTCTATAGGAATACAGGTATGCTAAATGCCATATATGATAAGCAGTATGAATCAATGTCACAATGTCCCTAACCAAGCAATATAACATCTATAAGTGGTTTGTGTGTGACATGGCAATTATTGACGGTGTGTGTAGCATATAATCAGTGCTCGTGCAACATGAATCGTCAATAATATGTGCAGTGTCCTACTACTACTAGTCCAGGAACAACAACATCTAAGTAATAGGGTAAAGGTGCAATTCTAACAATAATGTAGAATATGCGACAAGTAATAAAATCTCTAGCCCTGACGCATAATGCCATGCGGGCGATTCCCCTGTAGATGTTAAATCTACTCACCAACGCTCCAAGCTAGGTGAAGCCTACCACCTGTTTTTCCCTTGTCATAGCGTCCGAAGTCCCCGCTTGCGAACCTAAAATTTCACAAACACAACACATAAGCAAATATCCTGCATCGACGAAAAGACAACGAAACGCGAAGAAAACACCCGGAAAATTACACTGCGCGCTTAGCGCATCTATCGCGCACGATACCGGCCAAAAACCCTAATTGGGGTCGCTAAACTACAAAACACCATGACTGGACCCCGATCGCGCAACACAACACAAGAATTATGAGGAATACAATAGATATAACCTCGCAACGACCAATCGAACCCACGTCGGAAAAATCCCGAAATCTAGTAAGCAACCTATCGCAAAATTCCGCACTAGTTTCAAGCTAATGCATATTTAGCGATAACAAACACCTTAAAATAGCTTAACTAAGCTACCCAAACCATTCCTATATTTTTAATACTCGCTAATTATGTTTTAGCAAAAACCTAGTAAGCTAATTGCATAATTAAATAAAGTGATCATTAACAAAAATTAACATTTTCTACTAGGTTAATCTTCTCCAAAACACAAATTAACATTTCAAAAGAACACTAAACACATAAAAAAAAAATTTAACCCTAACATGAATTTCTTAAACCAAAAATAAATGAATTAATCATAATATAAAAACTAAACTAAACACATAATTAGCTAACTAAACTAGCTAGAATAAGATTAAAGCAAATATAAAAGGATTAAGGTAAGAATTATACCTCCCCAAGAACACAAAATGAAACTTAATCCAACATCTTAGCATCAAAAACCAAGCTTTAATGAAGATCCATGAAGGATTAGTGAAGGAAATGAAGGAAAAATAATTATATTTGAATTTGTATGAATTAAATTGGATTTTTCATGATTTATTTGATGAAAAATGAGTTGAAAATGGGTGGAAATGATGGAGGGCAGCAAGGGGAAGGGAAGGGCCGGCCAAGGGGAGAATGGGGGGATTTTTGGTGAAGTGTGTGGAATTTTCTAGCAAAAGAAAGCAATTAATGCACATTTAATGCAAAAATGCCACCTTTTATTCATTTTTTTTTCTTTTAAAAAAAATAATTCCCTTTGACCAAAAAAATATCTAGATATTTAAAAAGAAGGTTCTAAAATAATTTTAGTGATTATTCCCAAAAATTTTCATTTAGAAAAATTTTCCCGATTTACGCGCATATTTTACCGGCTAAAATAATATTTTATTTGGGAAAAATTCTATCTGAACCAAAACCTCCCAAATACCCCTAAAGTTCGTGCACAAGCTTTATTTTAGCTAAACTAGGTGCCGGTAAGCTTATACGGACGTTTGATCGAAATCGGGTTAAAACGGGAAAAACCGACAATTATGCCCTAAAACGGAAAAATTCGCAAAACGATTTCTGAAACGTTATAGTGCATAACGATGGATATTCAAAACCAAATATTTGTCTTCGGGAAAAAGCCAGGCGATTTCCTCAAATATCACCAATTACAAAGAATTCTGATATATATGGAGGATCCAATCACCAATTCCCAATATCTTACTCCCGCTCATCATCTATAACGTCATACAGATGTGAGAATCAAGTCTGGTAAATACATACTCTGGAGTCAGAATCTAATTGGGAAAACAGTTTTCAATTAACATCGCACGGTAAAACTGAAACATGAAAATGTTTCGAAGGGGTAGCCGGGTATTCCTAGTAATACATCTTCTACTATCCAGATTCATGACGGTAACCGTATACTTCCTTGCCCTCACTCCAATCCCTTTATATGTCTTTACTTATTACCTTCTGTACACCATACTTAGGCTAATTGATTTTCTTCATTTCCTACCCTTCGGTACCAACCTGAGGTTTGGAAGAAGACTATCCAATAAGCGTAATAGATGTACTCTCCTAATACCAGGAGCCTTCATATCCTGAGAGAAGGTAAAGAGAAAAGACAACTGAATAATTCTATTCAATTTCGGTCGAACCGGAAACCATGCTCGAACTGAACAAGTTCTTTCGAGTTCGTATGTAACTATACGATGGCATATCCAAGAAATGTGGATCTTCGTAGTGATACGGAGTGTTGTAGAGAAATGCAAAGAGGATGTAGGAGTGGCAGGGGTATACGCGGTTTCGTCGTGAATGATAGTAGTCACAATTTCCTTTGCCCTTACTTTAATCCCTTTATAAGTCTTTACTAATTACCTTCTGTACACCACACTTAGGCTAATTGGTTTTCTTCCTTCCCTATCTTTCAGCACCTGCCTATGGTTTGAAAGAAGACTATCTAATAAGCGTAATAGGTGTACTCTCCTTATACCAGGAGCCCTCGCAACCTGAGAGAAGGTAAAGAGAAAAGACAACCGAATAATCCTATTCAATTTCTCCAGAACCAGAATCCATCCTCAAACTGGAACAAGTTACTTTGAGTTCATATGTAACTATACGATGGAATATCCAATAAATGTGGATCTTCGTGGTGATATGGGGTGTTCTGGAGAAATGCAAAGGGGATGTAGGAGTGGCAATGATATATGTGACTAAATGACAATCCAATAGCTAAATGTTTTAAAAAGGTTCGGTTAACTTGGTTCAAGAGTTTTAGTTTAGGGTCGGGTCATGGTTGCTGCCAGAAAGAGAGAGAGAAAAAAACGCTCAGCATGCACTCTATCCTAAATTAGATTGGTTAATCATTTTATCTAATCAGGATGGCTCCCACTGTTTTCTCGAATTCTCCTTCAAACCCTAAAAGGAGAATTAGTCAGGATCATCTAAAATCACCCGGGGAGTAACACCTACTCATAAGTGGGAATCGGGATCCAACTATCATCGTATGATAACTTGATGGAAACCACGCAAGTTACCACACTCCAGAAGGTATGCGCATGCCTGGCAAGTTTCCTGTATGTTTGAAACTCCCGATGTGGTTTTTACCCCTAGGACCCAAGTGACCTTGACGGAGTCAACAAATCAAAGAGTTCTATTCAAGTTCAACCTGTCATTATCTTGATTGCATTAAACCCACCCGCACGAGCCCTTGACGGAGTCAACAAGACCGCACGACTGTCCTAACCAATCGCATCGAATGCTACAAACAAGCACCACTTAGCTACCGCACACTACGCCTTGACGGAGTCAATAAACGCAGCACGAATACTAAGCACTACTCGTAGGAAATGACGGAAGGATAAGGCTGGTTTTTGGCGAAAAACCTTTAACATAATGAACTTGATATCGTTAAAGGAACCCAAGCGGTTTTACAAATATATAGTAACGCAAACTTTTGCTAAAGAGGTCACTTCCTATGAAGGGATCTTGGCTCTTTCCTCATCGAATGAGGTGCAGGATATTCCTAACTGAATACCACGATGCAAAGCAAAAGAATTGACTATAGTGAAGTTATTACACTGACGCAAACTTTTGCCTAAGAGGTCACTCCCTGTGAAGAGATCTCGACTCTTGCCTCGTCGAATGAGGTGCTGGATATTCATAACCGAATACCACTGTGCAAAGCAAAAGGAAACGTCTGTAATATCAGTTTCTTAAAAACTTGGTTCCAACAACATCATATGGGTTGTTTTCCTTGCATTAATCAGAATTAATGCAGCCCCATCAATTAAACCATATCACCAAAAAACGGAATGAAAAATACAATGCACGTATATGCCATCCACATTCGCTACGGGGCCCCGTCATGCACCGTTAGGTTACTTAACTAACGGCAGAGCGGGGGCTGGACTAGCGCGGATGCGAAACATATACAACATCTACTAGTATATATAAATATATATATATAACATCCATCTCAGGAATGATATAAGCAACATACAGAACATCAACAAGCAACTCAGAATGGTGTATAATCTTAGAGCATCGGGTTTCATTAGAGCTGCAAATGAGACATGACGTTCCCGATCGTGTGGATAGCCCATGCAATGAAAACCTGGACCCCTATGAGCGCTGCAAGTTATCCGCCAATTCCAGAAGTGAGGTAACCCTAATCAACAAAGTGAATGGGCCACCCAGCACTTCACGGAAACCGGTAACTTGGGCACCCCTCCGTGGGTCATCCTATACCCCCTACGAGTGCGGAGAATAGCCCGCCAATTCTAGAGTAAGGCCCCCTCCATCTCAACGCCATGAGATGCAGACATGTTGCCCTCACGAACCCAGCTATTCGTCCACTCTACCGCAGGGTAATCCTAGTACAGAAAAGAAAAGTATATATACAGTGGCGATATCGACCTTAACTCGGTCGTGTCCTAATAAAAGAATATACAATCTAGCAGAGACGGCTGTCCACATGTTGGACGCTCGCCCCGCGATATCGAATATACAAATGAATCTGAACTGTACTACTACCATTGCTCAATAGGCTATCCACCATGATAATCCAACCACAAAATCAGCACAACTCAGAACATCAACGTGAATATCATGATCGCAAACCCGTCTAGTCGAACTTATAGCAACTAGTCGGGTTGTACCGCTCAATGATATTCACGGTCGCAGATATATTCACATGCACTGATAAACACGAACTTAAAATTTTGATCGACTAAACATTTCCAAACTGGCCCCAAATGCAAACCAGCACTCAAACAAATCTGGACCAAAACCAAATATACCAAAAATCATATTTCCATGAAATAGGGTGCCAGATGAAATTTCGCACAGAACGACCACGAAACAACCGCGGAACCGATGCCAATGGGCATGTTATGCCGCGGTTGCATGGCACGTTTATAGGTTCAAGTGATCAAATTTCTTCTAGTGCCCTATAAATGCCTGCATGTATTTTTAAGACCCTCTGAAATATTTTTTTAACACATTTCAAAATCGACAGCAAACATATGAACATGGAAATACGATGCGGAAAAATTGGTTGATCGATATTTTAACTGTGTAAACTATCTAGTAATGGTTTATGGGATGGATCTGATACCATGTTGGGTTACGATTGCGCCCTGGCCATCAACCGTGGTCGGTGCGGAACAAAAACTGGCGTTGAAAATTTTTTGGCGCTAACGAAACCGACTAGAATCGAAACCATAAACCTATAATAGCTAACTATAAAAGCTAAACTACAAGATTATAAATGGTTATACTGAATGAACCGTGTCCTTCGGTCTTCTACCATCTTCCCAAACTCCTTTAGGCGTCGCCAACTGAACTTGGCCGCCGGTCTTCCTCCGTCGAAGATGATCCACCCGAAAGATATAGTTCTTGGCTTTAGCTCTACACCAAAAACAAGTGAAGCAACTAGGGACTCTAGTTTGCTAATCTAGAGTGCCTGGGATGTAGTGAATGGATCCAAGTGTTTATCTATCTCATCTCCTCTCTTGATTCTCAACTCATGAGATTGTAGAGAGAAGGTTTTAGAATGAAGGTGGAGAAACTCATAAAAACTCGAGAGAGGGGAGTGAAGCATGATGGTGAGGTGAAGAAAATCCCATCTCTCAAAAATAATGAGCCAACCATGAGAGAGAAATTCAACATCCAAGGTTTTGTAAAAACGTATCTTTTAATTTTAAAATCAAGCCATGCTTGTATAGTTTGCACAAATGAATTAATAATTCATTTGTGCAACACTATGCAAGCATGGCTCTCACCATACTCCCCTCTCTTTATTTCTACCTCATTTCCATTTATAAATAAATGGATAAAAACTAAATGAGATGTCCACCTTCTAGAATGTTATCTGTAAAAAATACGGATTACATTCTACTGTATATACATACATGTATTCATACCGAAATACGAATACCCGAAGAGATAGAATAGCGCAAAGAACATAATACTAGAATATACATATCGAAATACATATACGTAAATTATTAAATCATTACCTGATTTAATAATCCGGCTCGAACCTGAGCCGGCTAGTATTATCAACCGTCTGATCGAAAGTCCGGGTAACCAGTACACTCATTCAATCGGAACCCTGCACGTATCGAATATGGCTACTACATCATTTCTCCAGAACCAGGGAAACCCTCTGTGTGGGACTCGAAAGACTCATCAATACGCTGGCAGTGGGTTTAACCACAAGCACGTCAACGGCACTAGCTGTACATAACGGCTACTCAAGTATTAAGCGAAAGGAAGGCCGACGAGCAAACTCATCAGAACCCCTACTAAGCATGTCAGTGACAATCTCCGTACAGTCTGGTCTGTTCATCTAAGAGTATCGCATTGGGTCTAAGGGGTGGATAAAGTCAGACCCTTAATAACGCGATATTTCGTGTCGGTATGAAGCCCATCAACAACTGAGAAACTATTGATCCAAATCAGTAATTCTTGACTACCTTGGCCAAGGATTTCTAGTGATGACCACGCGATATTAGTCTGCCTCTATGTGGCTCGGGAATGTACCCAACTAAAACATGTTTGCACGACTCCTTTGGGCCGTGGTAGGGTAGTAATCAAAGCACAATAGGAACTCACACGAGACAAATAACGATCTCAGGTCGACAGACTAATCTGTACACATGTCATCTGGGAACTGCTATCTGACAATAGGTATAATACCAACTAGCATGTTACCAGCGAGTCCGTCCAGTGTACTCATAACTTATTGAGCACCTGTATACTATCTTAGGTGACTAACTGACACCAATGGCTTATGAGACCGGCCATTGTAACAACCTAAACTTTCTGTACAAAATTTTTGTAAAGTACAGAAAGGAGTACCTTAGCCTGAGCACAACTTAAAAGTATTTCTTGTTTTAGAACAACAAGAAAGCACTTGTAGCTCATTGGTAAAGCCTTACACTGCTGTGACTTTGTTCATACCATAATTTTGCATTATTATATTCCCCAGTCCTAGTCAATTTACAAATAAACAGGTGCTTTTGACCCATGTCTGCTACATAGTCGCAGGTAACAGGTTCTCGGAACAAAAACAGTGAAAAAGATAAAAGATGATGCAAAAGTAAGACTACGACCAACAAATAGAAGGATCTTGATCAAGCCTACATGAAGATCAGTTCACAAAGTACAAGACAGCGCAAGATTCAAGACTTCGACACGAAGCAAATGGTAAAAGTCCACTACATTACTCACTGTGAAGATCTGGAAGAGAAATAGAAGACATTGTGAAGAACCAACCAAAGAAATAGGAAGAAAAAGACACCCAGAACTAGCACAAGAAATTGCAGCATCCAAGCCTCCTATTTGGCCGCGGAACCACGGCCAAACCTGTCCTGCGGCCGCGGTTCCGCGGCCGTGCTAAGCCCGCAGTGGCGAGAATTTCTTCCATAATGCTTGGCGGCGCTGACTAGTCTTCCTATGGGTATTTTTGTAAAAGCATACATGTGGCGATTGTAAACCTAGGGTTTTCTATGTCTTATAAATAGAGACCCAAATACTTGTATTAGGTCATGCCTCCTTTCATTAATAAAATTCAGAATTCTTTTGAAGTTTTGGAGTGCATCAATTTGTAAGTAGTTCTTTTTATTTGCCCTAGTTAATTTTATTATCTGCCCTAGTTAGATCTTGCCCAAGATAGATAGTTTAGATATGCTCTTCAATTCCCTAATGAGCGAGTAGTCTCCTCGCTTGTTAGGGTTAGTTTTGAGAAAATCTTTGTATTTCCAAACCTAACCTAAACCTAACCCTAGCAAGATTTAGATCTAGATTAATTTAGTTTTTAGATTTAATCAATCCGACACCCATCGGAATTAACTCGTAAGAACAATTAGAAAATTCACAAAATCCCTGTGGACTAACCCGTACTCACCGGCTAGCTACCAAGCGACGCCGTTCTTGATTGCGGTTACAAATATTTTTGATCATAAATCTTATACGAATCAAATGCCGCCATTGCCGGGGATGGCGTGTTATTTTCTTTTTGCAATTTCGGGTTAATATAAAATTAAAAAAATCATAAAAACTGAAAAATATAAAAATATAAAAATTTATCATCTTTTATTTTGTGAAGGGTATTTTTCGTTTGAATTTTGTAGGACCGAAGAACAAGTTCGAATCTGAAAAAAATCCAGAGATCAAAACAGAAAACAGACGATCCTAACAACAGAAAATTACCACAACAGAGGAGCATAAAAAACATGGAGAACCAAACCGGCTAGCCGACCGCGAATACGCGGATATAACCACATCTTTGCGGCAGAACCACGGTCTGTTGACGTCATCAGCAGACTAGAAAAATTTTCAGGAAGCGAGCCGCCGCCTCCACCGCGGAACAGCCGTGCGACCCCCATTCCGGCCGCTGAAGCACCGCGGTAAGGTGATGTCATCACGTAGATTTTCTCTGTAAGCCTTCTGATCTCCTCCTCTGGAAATCCCTACATATCTTCTGTCAAATCTTTTGCAGGATTCTTTGCGCTAAAAAATCTCTCCCCCTTCCAATAATTAATCTTGTGCTGGATTCTTTGCGCCGCGCTAAAAAAATAAAAAAAATTGATTGCAAGTGATTGTTAATGCTTTGCATATTTTTAATCTGACTTTAAGGGGCTTGAGACCAATCCAGATTGGGTGGGGATTTCATCACCCTTCTCAGGACCCCAGAAATCACATAAGGCATATGCATTGACCATTATTTAATTAAAAAATACTAGACTCAGCCCTAAGGACGTCGCGCTCAATAGGACAGAAGACTAGTTGTAGGCATCGACCGTTGATCCTAACCTGACTTTGTGGTGTCTAGGAAAGTGTGTCTAAGGCGAGTGGTTACTTAATTAGGGCCACTACTTGTAGTGGAGAGCCTCCCACTCACCTGGCACTTACCTGGCCGCAATTAGCGGTGAAGAGGCGGTTTGAGGTCCTATTTCTAGCCCTTTGGAACAGTTAGGAGCTATCTAGCTGACCTAGGTGACCCTAGATCTAGGCCTGATTGTGTAAGTCCACGTTGCCCACCCCGGTTCTTACGGGGAGGCGGAAACGGTAAAAAATGATTTTTTAAACCCAAGGCAACATGGACTAGAAAGGAGGATCTTTGCTAAACAAAAACCTAGCAAACTAACTACAAGTATTAACTACTCAGTTAGAGGGTTATACCTAAGTCTTGAACTCCTTCACTTCTTGCTCCTTGGAGTGGGTTGAACGGCTCCTACTCGTCGCCTTCTCTTGCCGAAGAAAGATCCACCCGAGGGTCTCTACCTTGAGCTCCTACCTCAACCTAGAGGTAACTAAAGTGCTTGGCTTGCTAAACCTAGAACCCTAGAATGAGTAGAGAGGAGTTTTGGTGTTTTATCTCAAAAGCAAATGGTTCTCAACACATGAGAGATAAGAGCTTTAAGAGAGAGGAAGAGGATGAGCTTTGGATGAGAGAGAATGAGCAAGAGAGAATGAGGATAATTATCAACCATTCTCACATATATGTGAATTATGAAAATTAATAATTAATCAAAGATAATTGTGATGGTTTATTTGAAATGACCATTATCATTTCACATTTAACGAATTTTGCAAGAATCAAAGAGCATCTTTCATGTGAAATGATGATGGCCAATATGTCAACATGGGTCAACAAGTCAACCAAAGTCAAATGGTCAACAACCTTAACCATAACATAATTATCTTTAATTAATATCATTAATCATATTTCACATATTCATTAGGGTTTGGAAAAAGACAACGGTCATCAACCCTAATGAGAATCCTCAGACTCTGCCTCTGTCAACTGTGCATACACACCCGCATCCATGTTCCGAGGAACACGAATACAATGAAATAAAACCAATCCCAAAATATATATTAGGATCTGGCTTAAACCAAAGCCCGCTAGTAATAACTGTCCGGACACCAAACGTGCACAAGTGCGCGGATGTGAACGAACCCCGTCGCAAAACCATGCGACCTCTACTCTGTTTTGCCCAAAGGCGAATAACCCTCTGTGTGGGACTCTAAAGACTCGACACTACGCTGGTAGTGGGTTTAACCACAGGCCGCAAGCGGTACTAGCTGTACGTAACGGTCCACAGGTAGATGCCGATAAGAAGACTGATGAGGTGAACCCATCTGAACTCGTACTGAGCCTGAATGTGACAATCTCCGTACAGTCCGGTCTGTTCGTCTAAGAGTATCGCATGGCGGTCCTAGGGGGCGGTAAACGTCAGTCCCCTAATAGCGGTACAAGTCGTGTCAGAGTGTAGCCCAGAACACCCTGAGATAACACTGGAAACGCTACCAGTATATCTCGCTTGCCCTGGCCAGGGACTTTGTGTAATGGCTCTCCTAGACACAGCGCGATATCAACCCCCAATACCGGGAGAGACAAATCCTGTCTAACCGTCACTGCCTCCAAGTGCTTCGGGACTGCACTCAACTGCTACCTGTTTGTATGACTCATTTGATCCGTGGTAGGGTAGCAATCTAAGAACAGTGGGAACACACTCGAGGCATAGTGACAGTGTCAAGTCAACGGACTAAGCTGTACTCATGTCACCTGGGAACTGATAACTGACGATAGGTATAGTACCAACCAACAGTTCCCGACGAGTCCTGTCCAGTGTACTCGTAACCTAACGAGCACCCGCATACGATCTCAAGTACGACGTACTAATGGATGTGGGATAGACCATCTCCCCTGCTGGGATGAGAAGCACATACGTTAGTCTACTCCAGAGTATCGATGCCCTGTCTCGATAATCCTACGACTAGGGACCTGTATAAGGATGTGCTTATAGATTACCCAGCCCCCACTAGTGTGACTGCCATCACAACGCTGGTAATCAAGCAAAGATCCTAAGGGCTCCACTAATGTGTATAGACGATATGCTAAAAGAAACACATGCACACATTAAAGTAGAAACAAACCAAGTAGAATACTACTATTTTGAGCAAGATTGTCTATACAACTGTGAATATCCCAAGCTTCCATTAAGTAATATACAAACTAGTATGATACAGTAATGGCCTCTAGGGCGTATACACTAACAATCTCCCACTTGCACTAAGGCCATGTACTGGCGTTTCGAAGACTTATCATCTCGATCAGCCGCTCGAACTGAGTCTGGGGTAAGGCCTTCGTGAATGGATCTGCAGTGTTATCTTCTGTAGCAACCCTCCGAACCTCGATCTCCCGGCGATCCACGATCTCCCTGATCAGGTGATACCTCCTCAAGATGTCTCTGGACTTCTGATGGAACAGGGTTCCTTCGCTAAAGCTATATCCCCGTTGTTGTCACAATACAGAGGTATTGGATCAACAATGGACGGAACCACCTGAAGATCTGTCAAGAACTTCCTCATCCAGACGGCTTCTTTTGCGGCATCAGATGCAGCGATATATTCCGCTTCCATCGTCGAGTCAACAACGGTTTCCTGATTGGAACTCTTCCAACACACCGCCCCTCCATTGAGGGTAAAGACATAACCCGACATGGACTTGGAGTCATCCTTGTCACTCGGGAAGCTGGAGTCAGCAAAGGCCTCGATCTGTAGGTATTTTCCGCCATACACCAAGAACATCTCCTTAGTCCTTCTCAGGTATTTGAGAATGTTCTTTACCGCTATCTAGTGCTTTTCCCCAGGGTTTGACTGATACCGGCTTACCACACTTGTTGCATAAGCTATATCTGGTCTGGTACACAACATCGCATACATTATAGAGCCTACCGCAAAGGCGTAGGGTATAATAGACATGCGATCCATTTCCAAATCAGTCTTGGGAGACATCTTTTTGGAGAGGGTGATCCCGTGACAAGCCGGTAAATTACCGCGCTTGGAATCTTCCATACTGAATCTTTTCAGTATGGTGTCGATGTACTTGGACTGTGAAAGTCCTAATATCCTCTTGGACCTATCACGATAGATCCGGATCCTCAGAATATAAGAGGCATCACCCGGGTCTTTCATGGAGAACCTGTGTGATAAGAAACCTTTGACAGATTGTAGCATAGGAATGTCATTTCCTATCAAGAGAATGTCATCCACGTATAAAACGAGGAATACGACAGTTCATGCTACAATTTTACTATAGATGCATGGTTCATCTGGATTTTTGATAAAGCCAAATTCTTTGACCGTCTCATCAAAACAGATGTTCCAACTCCGCGATGCCTGCTTCAGTCCATAAAAGGACTTAAGTAACTTGCACACCTTCCCGCTGCTCCCACTCTGAATGAAACCCTCTGGCTGGTCCATATAGACACACTCCTCTAAATTTCCATTTAGAAAAGCGGTCTTTACATCCATCTGCCAAATCTCATAATCGTGGAAGGCAGCAATGGCAAGAAGGATCCGAATGGATTTGAGCATAGCCACTGGAGAAAAGGTTTCGTCATAGTCCAAACCAGGTCTTTGAAGGAAACCCTTTGCAACAAGTCTAGCCTTATAGGTCTCAACCTGTCCATCTACACCAATCTTCCTTTTGAAGATCCATTTGCAGCCTACGGGTTTTACTCCTTCTGGAGCAACGTCCAAAGTCTATACTGTTAGTTATATGTATGCCCTAGAGGCCATTACTGTACATAGGATGTATATTGTAGTGGATGATGGGACATATATAGGGAAGACTTTCTTGCTCGACATGATAGTATGCTATCTGGTTACACTTTACCTTAACGTGTATGCAGATTGTCTCTCTGTTATATGTTGGTAAAGCCCTTAGGATCTGTACTTGACTACCTGGACTATGATGCGGATCATACTAGTGGGGATATGGTAGTCCATAAGTACATCCTTCAAAGTCCCTAGTCGTGGGTGTATCGAGACGGGGCATCGATATACCAGAGTAGACTAGCGTATACCTTCTCGACCCATATAGATGGGCGATGGATGATCCCATATCCATCGGTGTTTGACATCAGAGATGGTATACGGGTGCTCAGTAGAGACTGGGTACACTGGACGGACTCGCCGAGAACTCCCAGATGGTATTATACCTCACGTCAGATGGCAGTTCTCTGGTGACACTGGTACAGAGTAGTCTGTTGACCCGAGATCGTCATAGAGTCTTGTGTGGTTCCCACTGTGCTTTGATTTCCATCTTACCACGTCCAAGAGGGCGTGCAAAACGGTGGTTTTTGGGTACAGTCCCGAGTCACATGGAGGCAATGAGCGATAGGAGGGGATTCGTCTCTCCCGGTATAGGGAGTTGATGTTGCGCTGTGTTCGATTGGCTATAACAGGAAATCCCTGGCCAGGGTTGCTGAGATTTACTGGTAAGTGTTACCAGTAGTTTCTCGAACAGTTATAGACCTCATATCGACACGACTTATTGAGCTATTGGGGTCTGACGTCTACCACCCCTAGGCGAGATATGCGACATATCAGACGATCAGACCGGACTGTACGGTAGTGTTACTGGTCGGATTCACTGGAGTGTGAGCGGGCTTTCTCGTCGATCTTCAGATCGCTCAATACCCGGGTGGCCGTTACGTTTAGCAGACCGCTTGCGGCTTGTGGATGTTTGATATGATCATCATCTGCTGCCGGCGTATTGACGAGTCTTTAGAGTCCTACACAGAGGTTTCCTGGCTCAAGCAAAACGAAATAGGAGCGCATATGAGATATGTGCGGGACCGAGAATAATGCGTGTATGTGATACCGTATTCTATTCTCGCGATAAATATATCGAATGGTTGTATGCGATATAACCTAGTTATCGATTCAAGCGTTGATTCGATAAGCCGATATATTGTATACTAGTCGGTTGTGTGCGACATAACCGGATCATTGAATCAAGTGTTGATTTAATGATTTAATGCATATTTATATATTTGATATATTACTTTGCATCAACTAGTATCGGTTTACTTTAAATGGATTTTCTCACTCGGGTGTGCGCATTACATATGCGATATGATTTTGTGCACTTGCTTGTATCATGTTTGATGATACATCCTTTTTGGTTAAGTGTTAAGAATTAAACCATGGTTAAAAGAATGGCTAGGGTTTCATTTCCTTTATTTATTCATTTATTTATTTATTTATTCATTTTGGAAAAGAAGAGAAAAGAATGGTTGCTAGATTTGGAGTTTAGTTGAAGCTTCATGAAGCTTTGATAAAGTCAACCATACTTATCTCATCCTTAACCCTAACCATTCACACTAACCATGATTCATTCTCTACACTTGACCATGGTTAAAATTATGATAAGAATTCATTTTCTTTTCTTATTCTTTTAACTTAAGATATCATTTTTCCTTCTTCTTCTTCATTCTTCAAGTGAAGAAAAGCAAGGTCCATCAATGGTGATTGTTGGAAAAGAGTGAGAAATCCAAAACTAAAGTCTACCCACTTCCTATTTCTTCATCCTCTACCTCTTGCCAAGTAGTAGAGTGTGTTTTCTTAACAAGTTTCATGACTTGGTAAAGTGAGAGCTTGATCTTGCGATGCTTCGACGTAGATCATCTTCGGCATGGACATCGACGACCTAGCTTGCCCATTCTCCGACGAAGCCGATCCCAGAGCCCGGATTTGACTTGGACAGCGGAGAGGACCTCGTTGCGGAGCTACGGAGGTGGAGCACCGGATCTACAAAGGTTGTATTTCCGTATTCTCATTAGTTAAGTGTTAACTAGTTCTTTTTCGCCTAGAAATCTAGCAATCGATCCGTAGTTTAGGGTTTGTAGGCACCATAATTTTTGAAATTGCCATGGTTGATGGCTTGGGAGACCTCACTAGAGTGCCTAGGAACCCTACATATACTTTGTTGGTGTACATGGACTCCATTTCGGTCCGCATTGCATCCAGCCATTTTACCGAGTCAGCGCTCTGAATGGCCTGCTAGAAGCTTGTAACACCTGAGTTTAGGGTTAGTGGTAATTGTGTGTTAATGTGGGGTTTTTGGTAAAAAGATTACCAAAATGGGTTTTTTAGTAATTTATCTGGTTTTATGCTGATTTTTCTAGAATTTTATCTCGACCGCACACACTTGTGCACGTTAACTAGGGTTAAGCTTAGGGTGACCTAGTTTGGGTGTGCATGGTGGGTTAACCATATTTAACCAACCATGGTGGGTTAGGCCTTAGTTAAGATAATTGAGTGGATTTTGAGCTAATTAGTTTAATTGAGGGTGATTAAGGTTTAGGTTGACTTGTGGTGAGGGAGAGAGAGAGAGAGATGTGATGGTTGTCATGATGGTTTAAGGTTGTGTCACACCATTTCAACTCAAACCTTTTTCCATGTCTCTTCACACTCACACCTCTTACTCAAACCCTCACCTCAGCCCAATTCCAGCACTTTTCAGCCACCCAAAACAGCAACATCAGCTGCAGCAACAGCCCATTTCATGATCACTCACACACCCCTACACCATCTTATACATAACCCTACACCACAACAACACACACAAACTCTTCCCCAGCTGCTACAGCAGCAACTCCACACCAAAACCTTGGCTTCTGCTTCAAAAAAAAAGAGGAAAAGAAGCAGCAGTAGCAGCATCTGCAGAGCAGATCGGCAGCTCGTTTCAGCCAATATGCAGCCCCAGGAGCTATAGCAGTAGTGCACACACTTCCTCCTTTTTCTATTCTCCTTCAACTAGGGTCTTTTGAGGTATAACCCCTTTAACCCGACTCTATTTGCTATAGTTATGGTTATAGTGTAGTTTAGTGTTTATATTATGTAGTTTAGTGATAGTTGTAGAGATCTTGGGTGAGATTTAGTCAAGTAACGGTTTTAATGGTTAGTATAACCTTAGTAAGTGCTGTTAAGGCTAGTGAAACCAAGATTTATCCCAGATTTCGCCGGAATATCCGATTTGTCTGACTTGGCGTAAATTAGCGATTTTAGCGACTTTATAGCCTCCGTTAGATCTGCTGTTGACCCGAATCTCCCAGAATAAAACTGTGAAAACTGTAGCACAGTGACCTTAGCAGAGATACACACGCAGAGTACAGGGACCCACCTCCAATTTTAGGCCGCCGGTTTATTCCATCTGGCCGCAAATTGCGGCCAGATCTGGTGTTGGGATGTTGGGTTTTTTTGGCTGTAGGGTTCTTATGGGTAGCTTAGGGTTTTGGTATCTGTAACTTTTTAAGTTTGGCCCAGAGGTAAAATCTGGAGCTATAAACGAGTTTTCGATGTTTTTAGAACTTGTGCGACGCACGCGTGATCCGCGTGGTTCTGTAGCGCGCTGCGCGACACAGCGCGTCAAAGTTGGTTCTGGTAAGTTCGCACGCGTCGCGACGTGTCGTGCGCACGCACGTTTAGTTTCACGCACGTGTATCCTTTTAGCTATAATTATACGATTTTGATGATTTGTGTGAATTTGTGTTAAGTGATATTGGTGTTAGTTAGACTATCATAATTAGGTATTGTTAGGGCCAAGTTAACCTAGGAAAACCCCAGATTACACAAAAATACCCTGAGTTTCAAATTGGTGCAAAACTTGACGTTTTTGTGCAAAATTTAGCTTTTTAAAATCTGCTTGTGACCCAGTGAGTTCAGAATGAATTTGAGTGGACTGTAGCCTACTTGAGAGACCCTGACCACACCACCTGAGCCCGACCCCACCAACCCAAACCCAGGCCGCCGGAAAATTCATTCTGGCCGCAAATTGCGGCCAGACTAGGGAGATAGGTCCCAGGGCTTTTAGGGTAAGTGTCTGCTACCTTTTATAGGTCTCTGGTATATATAGAATTGTAATATCCTGACCTGGGTAAAATCTAGGGTAGTATATCATTTTCCCGTGTTTTTGGTTTGCGTGATACGCGCGATACGCGAGTGGGTTCTGTGATTCAGCGTATCGCGGCGTATCGGGTTAAGCGTTAGGCACATACACGCACGTTTCAGCGTATCGCACACCCGCGCGTTAATTCGCAACACGAGTTTCTCGCATTGTTTTGATATCGCGTTTTGGCGAGATTTTTGATTATATTTGGATTCTTGTATAAATTTCAGGTTCGCGGGAGGGTATGTCAGTTGCCGCCAGGAAAGGGAAGCAGGTGGTCGGCTATACTTAGCACGCGACCAGGTGAGTAGATTTAACATCTACGGGGAAATCGCCCGTATGGCGTAAAGCGTCAGGGCGTAGTAGGATGTTTATTTTTACATGTTCATGCAAACACACTAGAGTAGCATACCTTTGTTACGTACATAGAACTGGGAGTATAGAACACTGCACTGTCACTAATGGTACCAGTTGCACGAGCACGATTTATATGCTACACCCACACCGTTAGTGATTGCCATGACACTCACGTTATAGGATTTCTATAAACCGCATATTACATTGATTCTGCTTATTTGACATTGTCATGATTTGCCGCATACTAGCATATGTATATTCGAACCATGCACACTGTATACGCACTTTTGTGCATACCTTCTTTGATACATCAAATATCCATACTTGTGCCACATACATCACATATATTCACACTTGGGCGCATGTACATTGCTATATTCACTTTGCATTCGCACATCCATACTTATACCCATATTCATATGTTACATAAATGGATGATATTGACCTGATTTTGGACTAAGGGACCGCAAGTGATATTTTCAAACTGGATCTTTAAAAAGAGCGGCTTTCCCTTTCTTTTACTCTTAGAGTCATATGACGCATGGCATGGACTTACGCATTGGATTTGATTTATGTGATTTCTGGATTTGGGAACCGGAGTACTATTTTAAGAAAATACACACTGTTTTAAAAACCCGGTTTCCCTTGATATGATATTTTAGTGCGTCCACCATGATTTTTCTAGGTTCCAGAGAGTTGTGTGAGTATACCCGATTCGAGGAGAGGTAGGCACCGATTGTGGGTACATGGTGGACCCGGTACGGTACTCCGGGGCGAGAAGACTCGTATTGTTAGACGGTGAGCCCGGATGAGGGATTACTACCTACCGATGATTGGTTGGACCTGGCGGTCATCCGGAGGATACTGACCAGAGTCGAGTGATGGATACGGTATGACTCGTACTGCTGGGGCCGAGGGCCGATTCCGCAGACGGAGCCCGTGGGCAGATCCGATAGACGGACGCCCCATATTGGAGGTTTTGCGTGTCGATGCTGGACACGGCTGATTTTATGATATTTCGAGTACCGATGATGGGTACTCTCGATTTCTTGAGACTCATAGGATTTGAGGGCCGATGTGGATGACGGCGCCTGAGTTTTTACTTGGATTTGGGTGTATTGTTGGACACCGACTATTTTTCCACGTGATGCTCCCTGTAGATATTATTATTCCCATGCTCAGCATTTAGTATTTGACATCTCATCCTGTATCTATTATACTTGATAGAGTGCACATGCTTGCATATCATCGCATACCCTGCTCATCATATATAGGGTTGTTAGATTATTTGCCATGTCTGATTATCACATGTCTTGCTCATTACATAGAGATGTCATTAGATCGCACTTGTTGCATCATATTGAGCATCCAGTTCATCATATAGATGTTACCTGTTGGCATAGATTAGAGTATCGCAACACGTGCATACTCGCGATTACATTTATATGTTATCTACTACTCACGAGTTAGCAACTCACCCCCGTTGTGCCACAGTGCTTGCAGGTTGCCCTTTGGAGTAGTCGCGGCTGGCTGTTTACCGTACCTTTTGACACAGATACCATTGCTAGTCGGTGGGTTTTGTACAGTATCTGTTTACTTTCGGTTGTACATTGATGTATCTAGTATTCTCCATCTACCTTCATGTATTGACTTAGAGACAGTTGTGAGGACGACATATGTTATTTTGTACTCTGGTGTCGAGCTCGTTGTGAGCCGACTTCATTTATGCAGTCTTATATTTCTTGCTATCTTCATTTCATTTTTACTCAGTCATTGTGATGCTCTATTTATTCCACATGTCATTTTACTTATATCTTGTCTTACACCCGATTTCCGGGACAAACTCTTTTATAAGAAAATGTTGCAAATAAAATTATTAAATAACACATGAACTTAAAAAGGATTTCTTCTGAATTAACTAAAAAGGTTTTCTAAACATTTGAAACCGTTTTTACAAAAAAATGTCTCAACACTCTACATTTAAATGGTTTTGATTTCTGGGTTGTCGGCTTACTTAGTCATGTTACGCCTTTAGACGTTACGTGGTTAAGTGCCGGTCACGGGCCAAACTTTGGGTCGTGAAAAAGTTGGTATCAGAGCGTAAGTTTTACCTTCGGAGTGTAGGATGACCCTGGTATGATGGAGTAGGTAGCTGCAGGAGAGTGGCGTGGCGTGTGTATGTTCCGCGGCATACTCACGACGCGGTACTCCGCCTAAGCGACCTTAGGACTTATTGATTGAAATTCCTTCTTGATATACATTCTTGCGATTCGATTTTCGTATCCTCATTAAATCCTACTTCCTTTCAGCCATTATGCCGCCAAGGACTGCAAGGGCACAGAGAGCGGCCGCGAGGGCCGAGATGCGAGTTGACTCGTCCGAGACGAGGACTGATCCGGGCAGTACACCCGTTGCACCCGAGCAGACTGTCTCTCTATGACAGATCAGATCGCCGCAGTAGGGGCTGGCATGCAGGAGATGCGCCAGACGGTGGGATCCATTATGCAGGAGATGCGCCAGATGATAGGATCGCTAGTTGAGACGCTTCGAGCGCAGCGACCAGAGGTAGCTCCACCAGTCACGGGGACCGCGATGGTACGTACCGTACAGCCAGTTGCTCCTGCAGCCACGGAGGTGATCACAGTATGGTTAGCAGAATTCATGAGGCTGAAGCCTCCGGTCTTCACAAGCACTGATCCAGCCGAGGACCCACAGTCTTTCATTGACAGGATGGCCCGGATATGTCGTTCCCTCAGATGCTCAGATCCGCGATGGGTAGAGTTCGCGAGCTTTCGCCTGGAAGGACTTGCGCAGAAATGGTGCGAATCAGTTGAGAAGGGCAGAGCAGCAGTTCTCCCTCCTATGACCTGGACAGAGTTCGTGACGATGTTCCTTGCCCGTTTCCTTCCCCAGAGTGTTAGGGATGCCCGAGCACGCAGATTCGAGTCCTTGCGCCAGACACCAGAGATGACCGTGGCAGAGTACGACGTGTTGTTCACAGAGCTATCTATTTACGCTCCGTACCTAGTGGCGACTGAAGAAATGCGAGTCAAGAGATTTTTCCGAGGCTTGCTTACACCACTGTTCCTTGCGATCAACGCACAGCATTACGAGACATATGCCGCAGCTGTGGACGCAGCCCTCTTAGTCGAGGAGCGCCTTGCGGAGACTTCGGCAGTTCCAGGGCCGAAGAGGGTTCGTACTGATACGACAGCTCAGAGACATCCATTCAGACGTCGTGATAGACGTCGTACGGGTGGCAGAGACTCAGGGCGAGGTCAGATGTTTAGCTCATACCCCCATGAGGGTTAGCAGTCGTCCCGTGGATGCTTTGGATGTAGTAGTCTTCATCACCGCGTCAGAGATTGTACCGAGACACGCCAGAGGGAGCCAGCCGTACCACATGTCACACTACCACCTTCACCACCTCAGAGGGCGTTGCCCATTGTACCCACAGTTGCTCCGCGTCAGACTCAGGCACAAAGAGGCCGTGGTCTTGGAGGGTTTGTTCCTAAAGGGTGAGGCGGTCGAGGCAGAGGACAGCCAGCCACCAGTCGAGTACAGCCAGTTGCTAGTAGGGGACCGCCAGTTGCAGGTGGAGGACAGGCATGGGTTTTCGCGTTGACGCATCAGGACGCGCAGGCGTCCAATGCGGTGGTCTCAGGTACCTTATCTGTATGTTCTGTTGATGCATACGTATTATTCGATCCCGGATCCACTCACTCGTACGTTTCTACGCATTTTGTGCCGAGCTTGGGTAGAGAGTCTGGGTTGCTTGATCAGCCGCTTGTTGTGACCACTCCCGTGGGAGAGTCGTTTGTTGCTAGGCACGTGTTCCGATACTGCATTGTACGTATTGGCGAGAGAGAGCTGCCTGTTGATTTGATCCTTCTTGAGATGTTGGACTTCGACGTTCTTTTGGGCATGGATTGGTTGGCCACGTGCTATGCGTCTGTGGACTGCCGTGAGAAGACAGTGAGATTTTGTTTTCCCGGCGAGTCGGCTTTCATTGTGCAGGGGGGCCGTGGTGCCACCCCTTACAGATTGATTTCTTCTCTTCGCGATGGACAGCTTCTGAGGAAGGGATGTCGGGGATTTCTAGCCTATATTTGTGACACTAGAGCCACAGAGGTTCCGTTGGATCAGATTCCGATTGTATGTGAGTTCCCTGACGTATTCCCTGATGAGCCTCCTGGGCTACCGCCTGAGCGTGATGTTGTGTTCTGTATTGATTTGATTTCTGGCAAGGGGCCTATCTCTATACCGCCTTATCGGATGGCCCCGGCGGAGCTTAGCGAGTTGAAGAGTCAGTTGCAAGATTTGCTGGACAAGGGACTTATTCGACCCATTGTTTCTCCATGGGGTGCTCCGGTCCTGTTTGTCAAGAAGAAGGACGGCAGTTTGCGTCTATGTATCGACTACCGGCAGCTGAACCGGGTGACCGTGCGGAACAGATATCCGTTGCCGCGCATCGACGACTTGTTCAACCAGCTTTAGGGGGCAGGATATTTTTCAAGGATCGATTTGCGGTCGGGCTATCATCAGCTGCGAGTTCGACAGGAGGACATTCCGAAGACAGCTTTCCGTACGCGTTATGGCCATTATGAGTTTTTGATGATGTCGTTCGGACTCACCAACGCGCCAGCAGCCTTCATGTACTTGATGAACCGTATATTCAGGCCGTATCTCGACTTGTTCATCATCGTATTCATTGACGATATATTGGTGTATTCCCGGAGCAGAGAGGAGCATGAGCAGCACCTACGGATTACACTGCAGACCTTGAGGGAGCACCAGCTTTTTGCAAAATTCTCCAAGTGCGCATTCTGGTTGGACAGCATGGACTTCTTGGGTCACGTGATTACGCGGGATAGTATATGTGTAGACCCGAGGAAGGTCGAGGCCGTTCGGAGTTGGCCCAGACCTACATCTGTTACTGAGATACGTAGCTTTCTAGGACTGGCCGGCTACAACAGGCGATTTGTACAGGATTTCTCCCATATTGCTGCACCTTTGACCGGATTGACCCGGAAGAGAGTTCCTTTCGTTTGGACAAAGGAGTGCGAGCGCAGTTTCCAGCAACTACGGACTTGTTTGACTACGGCGCCAGTGTTATCATTGCCTTCAGGATCGGGCGGATTTGTAGTCTATTGTGATGCTTCACGAGTGGGGCTGGGATGCGTATTGATGCAGCATGGCAGGGTGATCGCTTATTCTTCCCGGCAATTGAAGAAACATGAACAGAACTACCCCACTCACGATTTGGAGATGGCCGCAGTGGTCTTTGCACTTAAGATCTGGCGACATTATCTATACGGCGAGTCATGCCAGATATTCACTGATCACAAGAGCCTAAAGTATATATTTCAGCAGCGAGACCTGAATCTCCGACAGCGCCGTTGGATGGAACTGGTGAAGGACTACGACTGCGAGATCTTATATCACCCGGGCAAGGCTAACGTAGTAGCAGATGCTTTGAGTAGGAGGCCCGAGGGTAGTCTAGCGTGTTTGAGTGCAGTGCAGAGGCAGTCGTCGGCAGATTGGCAGATATTATGTGACGGCCGAGTGCAGTTCGAGTTCACGCAGATCGGGGGACAGCTTGCGCATGTTCATGCACGCCCACAGTTGCTTGACCGTATATATGAGGCACAGCACAGGGATGACCGTTGCTTAGAGATCATGGCACAGATTGGATAGGGCAGATTCTCCGAGTTCGTGATTGATGATCAGGGGATATTACGATTTGGGTCTAGACTATGCATGCCAGATGCTGAGAGATTGCGGCGCGATATTCTTGAGGAGGCACATCGATCGGTGTACAGTGTCCACCCCGGTTCCACCAAGATGTACCATGATATGAGAGAGGTCTACTGGTGGGACGGAATGAAGAGAGACATCGCGGAGTTCGTATCGAGATGCCTGACTTGTCGGCAAGTCAAGGCCGAGCACTAGAGGCCCGCAGGAGAGCTACAGCCGTTACCCATTCCGGAGTGGAAATGGGAACAGATTTCGATGGATTTCGTTGTGGGTGTATCCAGGACTAGGCGTGGGTATGACTCTATTTGGGTGATCGTGGATCGTCTGACAAAAGCGGCTCACTTCCTGCCGGTGAAGACGACTTTCGGATTTGCGCAGTATGCCCAGATTTATATCGATGAGGTTGTACGACTACATGGGGTCCCGACGTGTATTATGTCCGACCGAGGCACCCAGTTTACCAGCAGACTATGGCAGAGGCTTCAGGAGGCTTTGGGTACTCGTTTGGGTTTCAGCACGGCATTTCATCCGCAGACCGACGGACAGTCAGAGCGGACCATTCAGACTCTCGAGGACATGCTCCGAGCGAGCGTTTTAGACTTTGGTGGTAGCTGGGATCATCATTTACCCTTGATAGAGTTCTCCTACAACAATAGCTTCCAGGACACTATTCAGATGGAACCTTTCGAGGCGTTGTATGGGAGGAGATGTAGATCGCCCGTCTGTTGGACAGAGCTGAGCGAGAGCAGTATTTTGGGGCCACAGATCGTACAGGAGACGACCGAGAAGATACAGCTGATTCGAGCCAGGATGAGGACAGCTCAGAGCAGGCAGAAATCGTATGCTGACAGGCGCCGCCGCAGATTAGAGTTCGCAGTTGGCGATCATGTCTTTCTGAGGGTCTCTCCAATGAAGGGAGTGATGAGGTTTGGACGAAAGGGGAAGCTTAGCCCCAGATTCATAGGTCCTTTCGAGATCCTCGAGCGGGTGGGCACAGTCGCATATCGTTTAGCTCTTCCACCCAGTTTTCGGATGTTCACCCCATCTTCCACGTATTGATGCTACACATATATCTTCATGACCCTTCCCACATGATCCAGCATCAGACAGTTCAGCTTGAGCCCGATCTTTCGTTCACCGTGCAGCCAGTTGAGATATTGGATTGGCAGGTGAAGAAACTTCGATCTAGGGTCCTGCCGTCGGTGAAGGTCCTTTGGCGTGGGCCGAATGGTGAGGAGATCACTTGGGAGACCGAGGGGGAGATGCGAAAGAAATTCCCTCATCTCTTTGAAGGTACGCGTAGTTATATATTTTTAAATTCGGGGACGAATTTTCTTAAGGAGGGGAGATTGTAACACCTGAGTTTAGGGTTAGTGGTAATTGTGTGTTAATGTGGGGTTTTTGGTAAAAAGTTTACCAAAATGAGTTTCTAGTAATTTATCTGGTTTTATGGTGATTTTTCTATAATTTTATCTCGACCGCACACACTTGTGCACGTTAACTAGGGTTAAGCTTAGGGTGACCTAGTTTGGGTGTGCATGGTGGGTTAACCATATTTAACCAACCATGGTGGGTTAGGCCTTAGTTAAGATAATTGAGTGGATTTTGAGCTAATTAGTTTAATTGAGGGTGATTAAGGTTTAGGTTGACTTGTGGTGAGAGAGAGAGAGAGAGATGTGATGGTTGTCAGATGGTTTAAGGTTGTGTCACACCATTTCAACTCAAACCTTTTTCCATGTATCTTCACACTCACACCTCTCACTCAAACCCTCACCTCAGCCCAATTCCAGCACTTTTCAGCCACCCAAAACAGCAACATCAGCTGCAGCAACAGCCCATTTCATGATCACTCACACACCCCTACACCATCTTATACATAACCCTACACCACAACAACACACACACAAACTCTTCCCCAGCTGCTACAGCAGCAACTCCACACCAAAACCTTGGCTTCTGCTTCAAAAAAAAAGAGGAAAAGAAGCAGCAGTAGCAACATCTGCAGAGCAGATCGGCAGCTCGTTTTAGCCAATATGCAGCCCCAGGAGCTATAGCAGTAGCGCACACACTTCCTCCTTCTTCTCTTCTCCTTCAACTAGGGTCTTTTGAGGTATAACCCCTTTAACCCGACTCTATTTGCTATAGTTATGGTTATAGTGTAGTTTAGTGTTTATATTATGTAGTTTAGTGATAGTTGTAGAGATCTTGGGTGATATTTAGTCAAGTAACGGTTTTAATGGTTAGTATAACCTTAGTAAGTGATGTTAAGGCTAGTGAAACCAAGATTTATCCCAGATTTCGCCGGAATATCCGATTTGTCCGACTTGGCGTAAATTAGCGATTTTAGCAACTTTATAGCCTCCGTTAGATCTGCTGTTGACCCGAACCTCCCAGAATAAAATTGTGAAGACTGTAGCACAGTGACCTTAGCAGAGATACACACACTAAGCACAGGGACCCACCTCCAATTTTAGGCCGCCGGTTTATTCCATCTGGCCGCAAATTGCGGCCAGATCTGGTGTTGGGATGTTGGGTTTTTTTGGCTGTAGGGTTCTTATGGGTAGCTTAGGGTTTTGGTATCTGTAACTTTTTAAGTTTGGCCCAGAGGTAAAATCTGGAGCTATAAACGAGTTTTCGATGTTTTTAGAACTTGTGCGACGCACGCGTGATCCGCGTGGTTCTGTAGCGCACTGCGCGACACAGCGCGTCAAAGTTGGTTCTGGTAAGTTCGCACGCGTCGCGACGTGTCGTGCGCACGCGCGTTTAGTTTCACGCACGTATATCCTTTTAGCGATAATTATACGATTTTGATGATTTGTGTGAATTTGTGTTAAGTGATATTGGTGTTAGTTAGACTATCATAATTAGGTATTGTTAGGGCCAAGTTAACCTAGGAAAACCCCAGATTACACAAAAATACCCTGAGTTTCAAATTGGTGCAAAACTTGACATTTTTGTGCAAAATTTAGCTTTTTAAAATCTGCTTGTGACCCAGTGAGTTCAGAATGAATTTGAGTGGACTGTAGCCTACTTGAGAGACCCTGACCACACCACCTGAGCCCGACCCCACCAACCCAAACCCAGGCCGCCGGAAAATTCATTCTGGCCGCAAATTGCGGCCACACTAGGGAGATAGGTCCCAGGGCTTTTAGGGTAGGTGTCTGCTACCTTTTGTAGGTCTCTGGTATATATAGAATTGTAATATCCTGACCTGGGTAAAATCTGGGGTAGTATATCGTTTTCTGGTGTTTTTGGTTTGCGCGATACGCGCGATACGCGAGTGGGTTCTGTGATTCAGCGTGTCGCGGCGTATCGGGTTAAGCGTTAGGTACATACACGCACGTTTCAGCGTATCGCACACCCGCGCGTTAATTCACGACACGAGTTTCTCGCATTGTTTTGATATCGCGTTTTGGCGAGATTTTTGATTATATTTGGATTCTTGTGTAAATTCCAGGTTCGCAGACGGGTACGTCAGACACCGCCAGGAAAGGGAAGCAGGTGGTCGGCTATACTTACCACGCGACCAGGTGAGTAGATTTAACATCTACGGGGAAATCGCCCGTATGGCGTAAAGCGTCAGGGCATAGTAGGATGTCTATTTTTACATGTTCATGCAAACACACTAGAGTGGCATACCTTTGTTATGTACATAGAACTGGTAGTATAGAACACTGCACTGTCACTAACGGTACCAGTTGCACGTGCATGATTTATATGCTACACCCACACCGTTAGTGATTGCCATGACACTCATGTTATAGGATTTCTATAAACCGCATATTACATTGATTCTGCTTATTTGACATTGTCATGATTTGCCGCATACTAGCATATGTATATTCGGACCATGCACACTGTATACGCACTTTTGTGCGTCCCTTCTTTGATACATCACATATCTATACTTGTGCCACATACATCACATATATTCACACTTGGGCGCATGTACATTGCTATATTCACTTTGCATTCGCACATCCATACTTATACCCATATTCATATGTACATGGATGATATTGACCTGATTTAGGACTAAGGGACCGCAAGCGATATTTTCAAACTGGATCTTTAAAAAGAGCGGCTTTCCTTTTCTTTTACTCTTAGAGTCATACGATGCACGGCATGGACTTACGCATTGGATTTGATTTATGTGATTTCTGGATTTGGGAACCGGAGTACTATTTTAAGAAAATACGCACTGTTTTAAAAACCCGGTTTCCCTTGATATGATATTTTAGTGCGTCCACCATGAGTTTTCTCGGTTCCAGAGAGTTGTGTGAGTATACCCGATTCGAGGAGAGGTAGGCACCGATTGCGGGTACATGGTGGACCCGGTACGGTACCCCGGGGCGAGAAGAATCGTATTGTTAGACGGTGAGCCCGGCTGAGGGACTACTACCTACCGGTGATTGGTTGGACCCGGCGGTCATCCGGAGGATACTGACCAGAGTCGAGAGATCGATACGGGACGACTCGTACTGCCGGGGCCGAGGGCCGATTCCGCAGACGGAGCCCGTGGGCAGATCCGATGGACGGACGCCCCATATTGGAGGATTTGCGTGTCGATGCTGGACACGGCTAATTTTATGATATTTCGAGTACCGATGATGGGTACTCCCGATTTCTTGAGACTCACAGGATTTGAGGGCCGATGTGGATAATGGCGCCTGCGATTTTACTGGGATTTGGGTTTATTGTTGGACACCGACTATTTTTCCACGTGATGCTTCGTGTAGATATTATTATTCCCATGCTCAGCATTTAGTATTTGACATCTCATCCTGTATCTATTATACTTGATAGAGTGCACATGCTTGCATATCATCGCATACCCTGCTCATCATATATAGGGTTGTTAGATTATTTGCCATGTCTGATTATCACATGTCTTGCTCATTACATAGAGATGTCATTAGATCGCACTTGTTGCATGATATTGAGCATCCAGTTCATCATATAGATGTTACCTGTAGGCATAGATTAGAGTATCGCAGCACGTGCATACTCGCGATTACCTTTATCTATTATCTACTACTCACGAGTTGGCAACTCACCCCCGTTGTGCCACAGTGCTTGCAGGTTGCCCTTTGGAGTACTCGCGGCTGGCTGTTTACCGCACCTTTTGATACAGATACCATTGCTAGTCGGTGGGTTTTGTACGGTATCTGTTTACTTTCAGTTGTATATTGATGTATCTAGTATTCTCCATCTACCTTCATGTATTGACTTAGAGACAGTTGTGAGGACGACATATGTTATTTTGTATTCTGGTGTCGAGCTCGTTGTGACCCGACTTCATTTATGCAGTCTTATATTTCTTGCTATCTTCATTTCATTTTTACTCAGTCATTGTGATGCTCTATTTATTCCACATGTCATTTTACTTATATCATGTCTTACACCCGATTTCCGGGACAAACTCTTTTATAAGAAAATGTTGCAAATAAAATTATTAAATAACACATGAACTTAAAAAGGATTTCTACTGAATTAACGAAAAAGGTTTTCTAAACATTCGAAACCGTTTTTACAAAAAAAATGTCTCAACACTCTACATTTAAATGGTTTTGATTTCTGGGTTGTCGGCTTACGTAGTCATGTTACGCCTTTAGACGTTACGTGGTTAAGTGCCGGTCATGGGCCGAACTTTGGGTCGTGACAAAGCTAATTGGCTCATCATCATCAATGATGCAATCCTCTCTATCCCCATCTATGAGAAAACCGTAGTATCTCTCGGGCGAATGAGACTGCCTACTACTCCTGCGAAGCGGCGCAGGAATGTCCTGTTCTTTCGAACCCTCTGGTTCTACTAAGCTTTCAGTAATAGCTTGTGGTTCTGGAATTTCTTCCAATTCTATTGCGCTCCCACTTATTTCTTTTTCTTAGAACTGATGTTCCAGAAAGTGGGCATGACGAGAAACAAAAACCTTTTGTTCTTCTGCGTAATAGAAAAAATACCCCCTGGAGTTCTTTGGGTATCCCACAAACTTACACTGTACTGAGCGTGCCTCGAGTTTGTCTGCATGCTGCTTTTTGACAAAAGCTGGACATCCCCAAATCTTCAGATATTGAAGATAGAGTTTCTTCCCACTCCACATCTGATATGGTGTGGTAGGCACTGTCTTAGTTGGAACTCGGTTCAAAAGGTATGCAGCTGATTCTAGTGCATATCCCCAGAATGATCACGGCAACTCAGCGTTACTCATCATGGAATGTACCATATCCAATAGGGTTCTATTCCGTCTCTCCGATACACCGTTATGTTGTGGAGTGTATGGAGGAGTAAGCTGAGAGAGAATTCCATTCTCTTTTAGGTAATCCAGGAACTCGGCACTCAAGTATTCACCACCTCGATCAGATCTCAGTGTCTTGATACTTTTGCCTGTTTGTTTTTCTACTTCATTCTTGTATTCCTGGAATTTTTCAAAGGCTTCGGATTTATGCTTCATTAAGAAGACATGCCCGAACCTTGAAAAATTATCCGTAAAAGTAATGAAGTAAGAATAAACACTTCGCGCATGTGTAGACATTGGACCGCATACATCACTGTGCACGAGTCCTAACAGCTCGCTCACTCTTACTCCGTGTCCAGTGAACGGAGTCTTTGTCATCTTTCCTTTGAGACATGATTGACAAGTTTCATATGATTGATATTCGAACGGATCCAAATATCCTTCTTTATGCAACTTAGTTAACCTTGTCTCATTGATGTGACCCAGTCTACAATACCATAAGAAAGCATGATTTATTTCTGGAGACTTTCTTTTGTGTGTATTCTGGACATTGAAAATCTGTGGTTGGTTCAATATGTATATACCATTGCTTAATGTACCCGACCCAATCAGAACATGATTAAGGTGAATGTTTACAACATTGCTTACAAATGCAAAATCATAACCTTCTTTAGACATTAAAGACAAAGATATGATATTACAAGTCGAACTGGGTACAAAATAACAATCACGTAAAACCAAAACATGTCCATCTGACAATCCCAAGTGATAGTCCCCCACGGACTCAGCATCCATGCTAGCTCCGTTTGCAACTCTGAGGGTCATATCACCTGCCTTCAAAACCCTACGCTTTCTCAGTGCCTGCAAAGAATTACAGATATGAGATCCTGATCCGGTATCCAATACCCAGGAAGTAGAGTTTATTGATAGACAGTTTTCAATAACATACACACCTGAAGCCGAAGCCACAACTTGCTTCGGGTCCTGGTTTCTGGCCTTCCAAGCCCTGCAATCTTTCTTCCAGTGTCTACTCTTATGACAATAAAAGCACTCTTCCTTTCCCACAAGCTTTCCCGCTACCTTTGCCACTTTTGCCTTTCCCTTGGCTTCCACTTTACTAACACCGCCCCTTGGTTTGGTGGGGGCCTTCTTCTTCCTTCCTTTGGCTCTCGCCTTGGACCTGAAAGAGGAAGCTCCTCCAACAAACAAAGTGGATGTTTCCCTTACTTTCTGTAGGGTGCCATCTGCACTCCTCAACATGTTCAGGAGTTCTAAAAGTTCAACTTCCTTTCCTTGCATGTTGAAGTTCAGGATAAACTGGGCGTAAGTGTAGGGCAGGGACTGGAGAATCAAGTCAGTATAGAGCTCGTTCTCTAACGTGGTCCCTAGGTCCGCGAGCTCTTCAATGTAGCCAATCATCTTAAGCACGTGTTCCGCTACGGATGATCCGACGGCCAATCTCGCCGAAAATAACTTTTTCGAGACTTCGTATCTAGCGATACAGGATTGCTCTCTATACAGATCCTTAGTATGGAGAAATATGGATTCGAGGTCCATATTCTCGTGCCTCCTCTGATGTTCATTGTCCATAGAGGCAAGCACGAAGCACTTGGCCTTCGCACAATCAATCTCCCAGGTCTTACGGATTTCCTTATCCGCGACGCTGGATTGAGGACCTGGGACAGGGGGAGCTTTAATGGTAAGGAGATAGTCCAACTTGTCATAAGTGATTGCCATTTTGACATTCCTGAGCCAATCTTTGTAGTTTGGCCCTGTCAGTATGTTTTTATCTAATAGTAACTTAAGTCCGGTCATGATGCTTGGTCGCTGCAATTAGGAGAGAGAGAAGAAACACTTTAGCATGATGCTCTTGCAAGTTTAGAGTGGTTTTTAGTTTGTCTAAACAGGATGGCTTCCACTGTTTCTCGAATCCTTCCTCAAACCAAAAAGGAAGAATTAGTCGGGATCAATCTCACCGTACAATACTTGCTTAACCGTTCAGCCAGGCCAGTATTGGTACTTCGAGGGAGGTTTTCCAACGCTTTCGCGAAGTTCCTTAATTAAATAATCTCTTTTCCCTGTGGGCGTAGCCCCGCTAACAACTTTCTAGACACCTACTTGGTTTATAGCATTGATCGTTAAGTGAGAAAGTTCTTGAGAAGTAGCATATACTCACAGTAGGATCGGGATCCAAATATCATCATGTGATAAAACTGAAGGAATCCTACTAGAATCATCACACTCCAAATGGTATGCAGCGCTAGCAAGTTTCAATTTCTTTAGAAACTCCCGATGTGGATTTTTTCCCCATGCTCTTATGACCTTGACGTAGGACAAAATATCATAAGTCACATGTCAAGTTCTACCCATCATTTACCAGGTTAATTTGAACCCACCCATACTTACCCTTGACGTAGGCCAAAATGGCAGTACGACTGTCTTAAACCAACGCATCTATCTATGCAACAGATAAATATCCGGCAGCTACCAATCACTATGCCTTGGCATAGGTCAAAATACATAGCTTGAATACTATAGAATATTTAACTGAAATGATGGAGGGCTATGAATGGTTTTGACGAAACCATGAACGTAGTGAACTTGATATAATCGAAGGAACCTGATAGTTTTTAAAAGGAGTGGTTTAAGCTCCGCGTTTAAAAGTTGTTTTGAAAAGAAACCGAGTGGTTTTTAAATTGTTCCAACAACTTAACTTTGGTTTATTTTCTTTCATTAATTTAATGTGTCCCATCAATTAATCCTACCATTGCAGAAAACAACGAAAATATGACGTGCGCTTATGCCATCCGCATTCGCCACGGGGCCCCGTCATCACCCGTTAGGTTACTTAACTAACGACAGAGCGGAGGCTGGACTAGCGCGGATGCAAAACATAAGCAACGCCTACTAGATATCATATATAGATATATACATTCGTCAGATGCAATGATAGCCATTCCAGATCACAGATGAACACATTGGATATACTAGGAATCCGCGTTTCGTTCGAGCCTGCAACGAAAAACGGATTACACGGTCACAATGAATAGCCAAACCCCACCCTAGACCCCTACGGGTGCGGCAAACTACCCGCCAAGTATCCAAAGTGAAGCAACCTCCCTCAACAATGTGAGTAGGCCACTTAGCACTTCGAGGTACTCAGTAGTTTGTGCACCCCACCTTGGTTCTATCCTAGGAGCAAAAACAGTAAAAGAAATAATATACAATGGCGGCTACAACCTCATCCCGGATGTGCGGCCATAGAAATAATATTACATCAATTTACATATTACATCAAATGAAAGAAAAAGAAACTCTCATCTCACAAAACCCCGGCTATTCATCCGCGACAATCCAATGAGTTCATATACACAATCCATCAACATTACATATCACAGATATACACAACCCCCACTAATCGACGTATAGCGATTAGTTGACGTTCAGTGCATATATCACATCACAGATATAACCTATTAGCTAAAGTCTACAGAACTTCGATCAAAAATACGGATTTGCAACTACCCCAAACACAACTTTGTTCTATGGAAATTCTGGGAAGAAACAACATATCCTAAAAATCTTAAAACAGAACACTGAGTAAATTGCAGCAAAGACGAGTCGCGGCAGAGTCAACTCGGTTGCGGAGCCGCGGCAAGAAGCATGTTCTCGCCGCGGTTCCGCGGCGCGTTGACCAGTCAGTGGCTCCTTTTTGCTGGCTATTCTTACAAAACCCTGAGCCGATTTTTAATGTATGTGGAATTATTTTTGAAGCAGTTTTAAAAATCGGCAGAAAGTTAAGTTTTTCGGACGTGTTTTGAGATTTTTCTCGGATCGAAATTTTAAATACTTTGCTAATATGCTAGTTTGTGTTTAGCTAGGCTCTGATACCACTGTAAGTCCACGTTGCCCACCCCGGTTCTTACGGGGAGGCAGAAACGGTAAAAAATGATTTTTTAAACCCAAGGCAACATGGACTAGAAAGGAGGATCTTTGCTAAACAAAAACCTAGCAAACTAACTACAAGTATTAACTACTCGGTTAGAGGGTTATACCTAAGTCTTGAACTCCTTCTCTTCTTGCTCCTTGGAGTGGGTTGAACGGCTCCTCCTCGTCGCCTTCTCTTGCCGAAGAAAGATCCACCCGAGGGTCTCTACCTTGAGCTCCTACCTCAACCTAGAAGTAACTAAAGTGCTTGGCTTGCTAAACCTAGAACCCTAGAATGAGTAGAGAGGAGTTTTGGTGTTTTATCTCAAAAGCAAATGGTTCTCAACACATGAGAGATGAGAGCTTTGAGAGAGAGGAAGAGGATGAGCTTTGGATGAGAGAGAATGAGCAAGAGAGAATGAGGATAATTATCAACCATTCTCACATATATGTGAATTATGAAAATTAATAATTAATCAAAGATAATTGTGATGGTTTATTTGAAATGACCATTATCATTTCACAATTAATGAATTTTGCAAGAATCAAAGAGCATCTTTCATGTGAAATGATGATGGTCAATATGTCAACATGGGTCAACAAGTCAACCAAAGTCAAATGGTCAACAACCCTAACCATAACACAATTATCATTAATTAATATCATTAATCATATTTCACATATTCATTAGGGTTTGGAAAAAGACAACAGTCATCAACCCTAATGAGAATCATCTGCCTTCGCCTCTGTCAACTGTGCATACACACCCGCATCCATGTTCCGAGGAACACGAATACAATGAGATAAAACCAATCCCAATACATATACTAGGATCTGGCTTAAACCAAAGCCCGCTAGTAATAACTGTCCGGACACCAAACGTGCACAAGTGCGCGGATGTGAACGAACCCCGTCGCAAAACCATGCGACCTCTACTCTGTTTTGCCCAAAAGCGAATAACCCTCTGTGTGGGACTCTAAAGACTCGACACTACGCTGGCAGTGGGTTTAACCACAGGCCGCAAGCGGTACTAGCTGTACGTAACGGTCCCCAGGTAGATGCCGATAAGAAGACTGATGAGGTGAACCCATCCGAACTCCTACTAAGCCTGAATGTGACAATCTCTGTACAGTCCGGTCTGTTCGTCTAAGAGTATCGCATGGCGGGCCTAGGGGCGGTAAACGTCAATCCCCTAATAGCGGTACAAGTCGTGTCAAAGTGTAGCCCAGAACACCCTGAGATAACACTGGAAACGCTACCAGTATATCTCGCTTGCCCTGGCCAGGGACTTTGTGTAATGGCTCTCCAAGGCACAGCGCGATATCAACCCCCAATACCGGGAGAGACGAATCCTGTCTAACCGTCACTACCTCCAAGTGCTTCGGGACTGCACCCAACTGCTACCTGTTTGCACGACTCATTTGAGCCGTGGTAGGGTAGCAATCTAAGAACAGTGGGAACACACTCGAGGCAAAGTGACAGTGTCAAGTCAACGGACTAAGCTGTACTCATGTCATCTGGGAACTGATAACTGATGATAGGTATAGTACCAACCAACAGTTCCCGACAAATCCTGTCCAGTGTACTCGTAACCTAACGAGCACCCGCATACTATCTCAAGTACGACGTACTAATGGCTGTGGGACAGACCATCTCCTCTGCTGGGATGAGAAGCGCATACGCTAGTCTACTCCGGAGTATCGTTTCCCTGTCTCGATAATCCTACGACTAGGGACCTGTATAAGGATGTGCTTGTAGATTACCCAGCCCCCACTAGTGTGACTGTCATCACAACGCTGGTAATCAAGCAAAGATCCTAAGGGCTCCACTAGGCGATATGCTAAAAGAAACACATGCACACATTAAAGTAGAAACAAACCAAGTAGCATACTACTATTTTGAGCAAGATTTTCTATACAACTGTGAATATCCCAAGCTTCCATTAAGTAATATACAAACTAGTATGATACAGTAATGGCCTCTAGGGCATATACACTAACAGATTGTGCATTTGTGGTTGATTGAAAGTGTGTCTAAGCCCTTTTTCGAATCTTTTTGCAAAGAGAACCACATAAAAAAAAGAAAAGGAAATTTTTTTTTACAAAAACTTGCAACTTGTCGCTACGAAATCCGTGCACCCCACATTCTTTTTCTTCCCCTTTCCTACATCATGGGTATCCCACCTCACAAATCTCTTGCCGAACTTTGGTACCCTGAACCAAACTTTGCTTCGTACGCGAATTATTTCGGTCGATTTACGGATGACCCCTCCATGCCCAAAATTTCTTTGAAAGATCGAATAGAAGCGTCTAGGAGAAACAGTTCAACTTTGCAATCCACTTTGTATCAACCATTTCAACCTTCACCACCTTCGTACGTTGATACCACTTTTTTGAGTCCTGTTGTAACTCTTAAACCCATGTATATTGCTGAACACATTGAACAATCTCGTAACCGATCTTTCACTCCTTTCAACACTTCGAGTTTTTTGGATCAACAAGTCCATTCACCTTTTTATCCAAATGTTGATCATACTCCTGTCTAACCATTCAATTCCTACAAGTCCTATCCAACTGTCGCACCTTCACTAGACATTGCTTCTACACAACCATTTGGGAGTTTCCAAAATCCAAACAATTTTGAATCTCTTACTGAAACCCCTTCACAACCCATGTCTAGTCTAGAACAGTCGTTGAAAGCCTATATGGTAGCGACAAACCAAATGATTAGGAATGTGGATGCGTCCATGGCCGCCCTTATGCAACCTAGTGAACCGGTGGCTAGTTTCCAACTAGCTCCAAAAATTCCAATGTATGATGAGGCGGTTGGACAGAGTGAGAATTTGAGAGGAAAGAGTGAGTTCTACACCTTTCCAAATCAAACCTACCCATACCTAATTGAATCCCAGAACTCCGGTTTTCAAACAAGTGTTCCAAATGATTCATCAGTTGAAAATAAAACATTTAATGAGTTGTGCGACTTTGTAGTGCTTGATTTTCCAGATTGTAAAGAGTCCCTTTCGAGTGAAACCATACCTAATACTTTTGAACTTTACACCTCCACTCTAGAGCCTAAATTAATTGATATCCATGCTTTTGATGAGGTGTCTGAAAAAATTGATTTTCACTTGATTGAGGATATTGACGCCGGGAATATTTTGGATGATGAACCCGTAGATTTGATTGAAATTTTATGTCCAATTCATCATCCCGAGTCATTAAAAGTTTCTCCCGAACTTCATATGCGTCTTGATTTTGATGATAATGGCATGGATAAGCTAAATTTTGAGGAGAATTATGAGGATAGTATTGAGGATGGTATTGAGGATGAACCATTTTTGTTTGATGTGTCGGATTTTCCATTTCATCCTCCTAAACCTTTAACTGTTATACTTCCTAAATCAAACCCCCTCCTTTTTATCGTTCCGACCACGCAAAAGATCACGCTTGAGGACTGTGAGCTTGAAAAATTTCTATTCGATCACCTCAGTTTGGACGCCACTAGTGCGTACCTCTTTGAATCGGACACAGTTCTCACAGCTGATAACGATTACGAGTGTTTCACTTTTTCGGACGATGTTGAAAACTCACCTCCCGAGTTTGAGTCCTTTAAATTTTCAGATGAGTTAGTTGAACCATCAGACTCGGTTGCTTACAGTCATTTCGAACCATTGATGGAATCCTTCGAGTTCGAGACAGATTACTTAGGTGAGAATAAGACTATCCCTCAATCACTCCCTTTTGCCCTTCCTATCGTTTCGACCACGCAAGACTCCGTCGTGAATCCATTTTCAATGGAGGGTTTACCAAGTTCGACGTACCCATGTTTCTTGCGAATCTTGAGAAATTTGACCCCATTTCTCGACAGGTTGATAGATTAGCACAATCGCGTTTAATACATCGGTCATCACAAATTGCGCTAATTTATTCACTCGATTTACACCCTCAAGATCGTACTACACTTCTTTCTCTTTTCCGCCATTCTTCTCCTCCACCGAGACCTTATTCCACTCTTCTTCCCATACGGTCTCGTGTGCGTCTCATTTCTTTTCTTTACACTCCATTCTTTCACTAACCCCACCATTATCACGATAGAATTTTTGAATGGTTGGTGCTAACCTTTGGCCTGTGTAAGGCCTTGTTTAGTTTGGGGAGGACCTTGTTGTATATATGTATATATGTTTTTTTTTTTTGTTTTTCTTTTAACAATAAAAAAATAAAAAAAAAATTATAAATAAATAAACATGGGAGTGCCGACATTTTGACCCTCTTGGTGTAGCATGACAGTGAGGACACTGTCAAGGTTAAGTTTGGGGGTATGCTCGGTAAGCCTTCTTCCTTCGCATTCATGTGTATATTTTTGCATTTGCATACTTATTTTAAAACCCATAAAAATTGAAAAATTTAAAAATTATAAAAATTAAAGTATTCAATTTTGGCCATAATTGACTTGAATTTGACAAATAGGTTAACTAGCTAGGAACAACTAGATCCTAGACTTAGTAAATTAAAAACCCTAAAAATAACCTTTCTTAAAATTTAACGGTAGAAAGTATATGTCTCTGTAGTTTATTTAGAAATAGGCAAATTTTGAGTTCACTTCTTGGGCTAAGTTAAAACAAGAGAAGAGTATTGATATTTTTATTAAAGTATAAGTTTGAAAAATAATTCCTAAGCTTAAGTCTAAATTCTGAAAATATATACCCTACAAATTGCACAAACACGAACCTTGAAACTTGGAATAGTAAAAGAGACCTTGAAATGCTCTTGTCTAAAGTCCTTAGTACGAAATAAAATAAAATAAAAATTAAAGTGTGAATATAGAAAAAAATGAACACTGGTTTTTGTAATTACTTAAGGCTGCAAAATAGAAAAAAATAATTATCGAGGGTGCTTCATCACCTAGTGCCTTAGACCAACTGGTTTGGGAGTCACTGCTAAAGCCTTAGGTGTTACAAGACTAGGAATTACGCTTTAATGTGCAAACACATTTTGTAATCGGTTGTTGGTACCTCAAGAAGTATTAAAGGTCGCATGAAGAATGTGTGAGCAACTTCATCTAAAAATTCACCAATTAAGAAGTGCTTTGGACAACGGACAAGAGTATGATTGCTTTATTTGAATTTCCAAGTGTAGGGGTGATTTATACACACACGTAGGGGTATGTGATTGGGGTTTAGATAAGATATAGGAAAGAAGAATAGGACTTATATCTTTAATAGAGATGATAAAAATTCCTAAGTTGAGATAGAACCCTTGAAGGAAAACTTAAAAGATACCGAAAGCTAAGTAAATTCACAAGGATATATATAATCTTAAGTTAAATGATAAGGAAGCGTGAAGAATATGGGTGGATAATTTCTGAGTCGAAGATAATAGACTTCCTTGTTAGAAAACCTAATTGGAGAATAAAAGTTGATGGGCCAAATTGATAGGATTTTGTGGGTAGTATCCGCTGAAAACCCTCAGGAAACAACACTCCTCCTATTAGGGACACCTAGAGGTTTAACAGCTTGTTGCACGAGCTCAGTGCAATCGCGATTCCCTGCGAAAGTGAGGTTAGGATTTTGTCGCGAACAAAACTAGCTTTGCTCGAGGACGAGCAAAAGATAAGTTTGGGGGCATTTGTTCATACCATAATTTTGCGTTATTATATTCCCCAGTCCTAGTCAGTTTACAAATAAACAGGTGCTTTTGACCCATGTCTGCTACATAGTCGCAGGTAACAGGTTCTCGGAACAAAAACAGTGAAAAAGATAAAAGACGATGCAAAAGTGAGACTACAACCAACAAATAGAAGGATCTTGATCAAGCCTACACGAAGATCAGTTCACAAAGTACAAAGCAGTGCAAAGTTCAAGACTTCGACACGAAGCAAATGGTAAAAGTCCACTACATTACTCACTGTGAAGATCTGGAAGAGAAATAGAAGACATTGTGAAGAACCAACCAAAGAAATAGGAAGAAAAAGACACCCAGAACCAGCACAAGAAATTGCAGCATCCAAGCCTCCTATTTGGCCGCGGAACCGCGGCCAAACCTGGCCTGCGGCCGCGGTTCCGCGGCCGTGCTAAGCCCGCAGTGGCGAGAATTTCTTCCATAATGCTTGGCGGCGCTGACTAGTCTTTCTAGGGGTATTTTTCTAAAAGCATACATGCGGCGATTGTAAACCTAGGGTTTTCTATGTCCTATAAATAGAGACCCAAATACTTGTATTAGGTCATGCCTCCTTTCATTAATAAAATTCATAATTCTTTTGATGTTTTGGAGTGCATCAATTTGTAAGTAGTTCTTTTTATTTGCCCTAGTTAATTTTATTATCTGCCCTAGTTAGATCTTTAATTCCTTGCCCTAGATAGATAGTTTAGATATGTTCTTAATTCCCTAATGAGCGAGTAGTCTCCTCGCTTGTTAGGGTTAGCTTTGAGGAAATCTTTGCATTTCCAAACCTAACCTAAACCTAACCCTAGCAAGATTTAGATCTAGATTAATTTAGTTTTTAGATTTAATCAATCCGACACCCATCGGAATTAACTCGTAAGAACAATTAGGAAATTCACAAAATCCCTGTGGACCGACCCGTACTCACCGGCTAGCTACCAAGCGACATCGTTCTTGATTGCAGTTACAAATATTTTTGATCATAAATCTCATACGAATCAGACCTAACCCCTGTGTTCAAATCCCCTCAGCTACATATTATTTGTTGATTTTTCTTTTAAACTTTTTGGAAGCCCAAAAGTTTACACGTGCAACACACGTAAAAATGAAAAGTCACTAAAATTAAACATGTAGAAAAATGTTATATGTACTGAACATGACACATAGCAGCAATCCATGACCCTGTAAGTCGATGCCGCGCACCCCGCGAGTTCGCGGGGAGGCGGAATAGGTAAAAAACGATTTTTACGGGTGTCGCAACACCGACTTAAACTCCAGGATCGATACTAAACCCTAACTAGCAAACTACTAAGAGGTTAACTACTCAGAAAGAAGTTTACACCTCACGTTACATGTCCATCGGGTCTTCTTTGCTGTCCTCCACTTCTTCATAAGCTCCGAGGATCGTAACGGATCGATGCTTTCTCGTCGGCCTCCTCGAGTCAAAGACGATCCACTCAAGAGTCTAAAGTCTGAGCTCCTAACTCAAATACGAGGTAACTAGGGCACCTAGTTCGCTAAACTAGATGGTCTAAATGATGTAGAGAGTGTAGATGGATTAATATGTCTCTAATAGACTTAGGTTTCTCAACATATGAGACATGAAAGGCTAGAGGAAGAAGAAGGAGACTTGAGGAAAAGCTAGTGAAGAGTAGAGATAAAAATAAAGATGTCTCTCTTGTGAAGAATAATTAAGCATACTAATAATTGAGGAGATAAAAATATCAAACCAAAATATCAAGCATGCTTCAAAAATATCTAAGGAGTGAGTCATCACAATGAGTCACCAAGAGCCATGCTTCATTTAATACAAACCTCCACCTCATTTCCTCCACCTCATTAATCTTTAATCAAGAGATTAAAAGCCAAATGAGGTGTCTTCTAGAAGCTTTCTCGAGTAAATTATGAGAATGCCCCTCAACCGTATATACATACCCGTACGATTATTCCGAAAAATACGAATACAAAGAGACGAAAATAATCCATCAATATAATACTAGGATTCGGCTTAAACCAAAGCCCACTAGTACTATCCGCCCGAACATCGTACGTGCACAAGTATACGTATGTGATCGAAGCCCTACCGTTAAACCATACGGCATCTACATCTTTTGCCCGATGCAGAGAAACCCTCTGTGTGGGACTCTAAAGACTCGACACTACGCTGGCAGTGGGTTTAAGCACAAACACGTCAGCGGTACTAGCTGCACATAATGGCTACCCAGGTATCTGTCGATAAGAAGGCCGATGAGCAAACTCATCCGAACTCCTACTGAGCCTATTTGTGACAATCTCCGTACAGTCTGGTATGTTCGTCTTAGGCATATCGGGCCTAGGGGGCGGTATTCGTCAGACCCCTAATAGCGCAATAAGTCGTGTCAGAGTGTAGCCTAAAACACCCTGTGAAACTACTGGAGTACCTACCAGTAAATGTCGCTTGCCTTGGCCAAGGACTTTATGTAATGGCTTTCCGAACGCAGCGCGATATCAACCCCCAATACTGGGAGAGACGAATCCTATCTAACTGCCACTGCCTCCAAGTGCTTCGGGACTGCACCCAACTACTACCTGTTTGCACGACTCATTTGAGCCATGGTAGGGTAGTATTCAAGGAACGGTGGGAACATACTTGAGGCGAAGTAACAGTGTCAAGTCGACGGACTAAGCTGTACTCATGTCACCTGGGAACCGCCACCCGACGATAGGTATAGTGTTAGTTATGTATATGCCCTAGAGGCCATTGTTGTACATATGATGTATATTATGATGGATGCTTGGATATATACAGAGTGGACTTTCTTGCTCGTCATGATAGTATGCTATTTGGTTTCACTTTATCTTAACATGTTGACTTGTATTGGTTTATTGTCTTTCTCTCATATGTTGATAAAGCCCTTAGGATCTGTACTCGAGTACTGGGATTATGATAAGATCATACTAGTGGGGCCACGGTAGTCGATGAGTACATCCTATAAATGTTCCTAGTCGAGGGTATATCGAGACAGGGCATCGATACACCAAAGTAGACTAGCGTATACGCATCTTGACCCATATAATGGGCGATGGATGATCCCATATCCATCGGTGTTTGACATCAGAGATGGTATACGGGTGCTCAGTGGAGACTGGGTACACTGGACGGACTCGCCGAGAACTCCCAGTTGGTGATATACCACACGTCAGATGGAAGTTCTCCGGTGACACTGGTACAGGGTAGTCTGTAGACCCGAGATCGTCATAGAGTCTTGTGTGATTCCCACTGTGCTTTGATTTCCACCTTACCACGTCCAAGAGGGCGTGCAAAACGGTGGCTTTTGGGTACAGTCCCAAATCAAATGGAGGCAATGAGCGATAGGAGAGGATTCGTCTCTCCCGGTATAGGGAGTTGATGTCGTGCTGTGTTCGATTGGCTATAACTGGAAGTCCGTGGCCAGGGCCGATATAGAGATATACTGGTAAGTGTTACTAGTAGTTTCTCGACCTGTTATGAGCCTCACATCGACACGACTTATCGGTTACTGGGGTCTGACGTATACCACCCCTAGACTTGATATGCGACATATCAGACGAACAGACCGGACTGTACGGGAGTGTTACTCATTGGATTCACAGGAGAACGGAAAGGCTAGCTTGTTGATCTTCTGATCGCTCAATACCTGGGTGGCTGTTACGTTTAGCTGACCGCTTGCAGCTTATGGTTGTTTGATATGATCATCACCTGCTACCGGCGTATTGACGATTCTTTAGAGTCCTACACAGAAGTTTCTTGGGTCAGGCAAAACGGAGTAGAGGCACATATGTGATATGTGCAGGACCGAGGATAATGCGATATGAGATACCGTATTATATTCTCGAGATATTTAGATATGAATCGGGACATCGGATCAAGTGTTGATTCGATGAATCGGTACATGATATATTAGTCGGTTATATTCGATATAGCCGGATCGTTGGATCAAGTGTTGATTCGATGATTTAATGTATAATGATATATATGATATATTGTATTACATTATCTAATATTGGCTCGCTTTATTATTTCATTTTCTCACCGGATTAATACATTGATATATATGCGATATATGTTAAATGTATTATTTTCTTTTGTTGCAAATATATAATATATATATGATATATATTATTGTGACATGATATGATTTATTATAAAACATGTTTAAGGATGATAAAAAGGGATTAGGGTTTGATTAGGGTTAGCTTCTTCTTGTTAATTCTAGAAGGATTCTATTTTGTCTTGGTTAAGATATTACGGTTGATACTTATCCTTAACCTAACTAAACCCTAACTCTAGTTTATTCTCTACAAGTTTTAACATCTCATCCTTGACCATGGTTCTATAATCAATCATATACTCTTGTCTACTACTCATCACAAAAGGATTATTCTCTTCATATTCTTCATCTTCTTCTCTCTTGAGTTTGAGAGAGTGCTCACTAGAAATTCCTTTTGTGATGATTTATTGTGAGAAAGTGAATTAAAAAGAAAGCAAAAATACTACTCCATCATCCTCATCTAATCTAGCCTATTAGATTAGGGTGTTCATCTCTTTAGAGTGAGAAAGCTTGGGTTATAGCAACTTCGACGTAGATCATCGGAGAATCGGAACACTTCAAGCTAGCATGGATCGTTCGAGTCGTGGAGCCTCTCTTGAGTCCGGGAGATCGTGGATCGCGGCGAAGGGACTTCTACTCGGAGCTTGTGAAGCGAAGGAGTGGACTACAAAGGTTGTAATCCATCACACTTAGCTTTAAAGATATCTTCTTGCATGCTAAACCCTAATAATCTAGCAAAGATCCTGTCTTTGGGTTGTTCGGCACATGTAAAATTTTATTCGGGAATGTTTGATGCTTTATGAACCTTCATAAGTGTGCCTAGGAACCCTACAGTGGTATCAGAGCCTAGCTAGAGCATTAGGCGACGTGTTTACGAAGTTAAAATTCCGATCGAACCCGAACCGACAAAGTTAACCCCCTCTCTGGATATTTTTCAAAATCTGGGATTTTTCTGAATTAAAAATACCTAAAAAAATCAGCAGGGAAATGTAAGAATTATGGTGAAACACGTGCCCCCAATTCGTCTATATAGCCGCGGAACCGCGGCAAGTACCCACCTTTGGCGGCGGTTCCGCGGCAGTATAAGGGTATTAGGTACGGATATTTGCACAGTAATTCTTGTCTCTGTAGTTACTATTTTATGGGTATTTTTAATCTGACTCAAGTGTTGAGTATTCTGGGGTTTATTTTGTAATCGTCGATTCGATCGAGAATTTTAAATTCGTTATTGTTTTTCCGGAAATTTAGAAACTGTTAAAAAGTTCGAACGGATATCATTAACTCACTTTTTCCCGACACAAAAAAAATTTTAAGTGTTGAATTTTTATCGAGTTTAAATCTTTCGGAAAAATGTGCAAGTAACACGGTGGACCCTCTAGAAGACAACAAACCTTAACTCGATTATGTGACCATCTTGAACTGCCTTTTGAACCTTCGAGTTTGGGGCAGTACGGCGTGCCACATGTGAGGCGTTGGCTTGACCCTTCTACGGCTGGATCACTGGTACTGTGACATATTCTGGGATTATTTGAACTCCGCTCAAGTGTTGAGCACTTTAGGAAATTTTGGGTATTTGATTATCTGTTCGAAAAGTTTAATACTGTCTATTTATCTGGAATGTGATACAATATGTGGAATTCATTGTGTTAGGCATGAAATGCGAAGTATGTGATATTTCGGATTTACGATGTCTAAAGTGATTGTGGATTCCAAATATTGTAGTTTTACAATTTCTTTTCTGTGACCGTAAGTGTAGTATGTAGTTGTATTGCCGATTGTCGTTGCTATACATCGACGACGATCGGTGTATGCATACTTACTTACGTTGATGATATGAGATATTATGTGTTGCTGAGATATGATGTGCAGGATTGTCGCGATTGAATAGCCCGGGGTTTTATGTGAGATGAGAGTTTTATATTTTCATTCATGTAAATTCAATTGTAATGTAATATTCTTTTATTTGGGGCACTTCCAGGTTGAGGTTGATGCCACCAGTGTGTTAGTGTATATGCCCTAGAGGCCATTACTGTATCATACTAGTATGTATATTACTTAATGGAAGCTTGGGATATTCACCTTGTATTGACAATCTTGCTCAAAATGGTAGTATGCTACTTGGTTTGTTTCTACTTTAATATGTGCATGTATTTCTTTTAGCATATCACTTATACATATTAGTAGAGCCCTTAGGATCTTTGCTTGATTACCAGCGTTGTGATGGCAGTCACACTCGTGGGGGCTGGGTAATCTATAAGCACATACTTATGCAGGTCCCTAGTCGCAGAACTATCGAGACAGGGCATCGATACTCCGGAGTAGACTAGCGTATGCGCTTCTTAACCCAGCTCGGGAGACGGTCTGTCCCACAACCGTCAGTACGTCGTACTTGAGATAGTATGCGGGTGCTCGTTAGGTTACGAGTACACTGGACAGGACTCGTCAGGAACTGTTGGTTGATATTATACCTATCGTCAGTTATCAGTTCCCAGGTGATATGAGTACAGCTTAGTCCGCTGACTTGATACTGTCACTTCGCCTCGAGTGTGTTCCCACTGTACTTTGATTACTACCCTACCACAGCTCAAAAGAGTCATGCGAACAGGTAGTTTTTGGGTGCAGTCCCGAAGCACTTGGAGGCAGTGACGGTTAGACAGGATTCGTCTCTCCCGGTATTGGGGGTTGACATCGCTCTGTGTCTAGGAGAGCCATTACACGAGTAGTCCCTGGCCAGGGCAAGCGAGATATACTGGTAGGTTTCCAGTGTTATTTCAGGGTGTTCTGGGCTTCACTCCGACACGACTTGTACCCCTATTAAGGGACTGACGTTTACCGCCCCTAGGCCCGCCATGCGATGTATCAGACGAACAGACCGAACTGTACGGAGATTGTCACATTCAGGCTCAGTAGGAGTTCAGATGGGTTTCTCCTCGTCAGTCTTCTTGTCGGCATCTACCTGGGGACCGTTACGCAGAGCTAGTGCCGCTTGCGGTCTGTGGTTAAACCCACTGCCAGCGTAGTGTCGAGTCTTTAGAGTCCCACACAGAAAGCTATTCGCCTTTAGGCAAAAGAGTAGATGTCGCATGGTTTTGCGACAGGGTTCGGTCACATCCGTGCACTTGTGCACGTACAGTGTCCGGACAGTTAACACTAGCGGGCTTTGGTTTAAGCCAGATCCTAGTGTACGTTTTGGGATTGGTTTTATCTCGTTTGTATTCGTGTTCCTCAGAACGCGGATGCGGGTGTGTATGCACAGTTGACAGAGAGACAGAGGCAGAGAATTCTCATTGGGGTTATTGACTGTTGACAGTTGACCATTGACTTTTGCTTAACCCTAATGAGAATAAGAAATATTATTAACATTAATATTAATTAAGTATTATAGTGACATGGTTGTTGAGGGGTTGACTTTGTTGACTTGTTGACTTTGTTGACCGGTTGACTAGGTTGGACTAGTTGACCATCATCATGACAATGGCTATCATTCCATGGCAAAGACTTTTGCTTGCTTGTTTATTTATGCAAAATGAGTGCATGAATTGATATAGCCATTTTGACTTAAACCATCACACAATACTTGATTATTATTTTTGTTATGATGGCTTTTGGATTATGAGAGGTGAGAATGAGAAGAGTATGGTTCATTCTTTCATTTGCTTTCTCTCTCTTGAGCTCTCTCATTCTCAAGCTCTCCCTCTTCCTCTTGCTCTCTCTAGCTTAAGGCAAACCATTCTCATGTGTTGAGACTCATTGCCTTAGAGATAAAAAGACACCAAAGCATTCCTCTACTCATTCTAGTTCACAAGGCCTAGCAAGCTGAGTGATCTAGTTTCTTCAAAATTCGAAGAAGAAGCCAAAGGTAGAAGCTTTCGGGTGGATCCATCTTCGGCGCAAGGAGACGACAAGGTGAGGCCGATCCGAACCCTGGGAGGAGTTGAAGACGAAGGAGTTCAAGAAAGGTATAGCCCCCTAACCGAGTAGGTAAACTCTTGTTAGGTTGTTAGTTAGTAGTTTAACAAAGATCCGAATTTTGAGTCCATGTTACCACCCTCTTGAAAATCGTTTTTCACCACTTCCGCCACCCCGTAAGTACCGGGGAAGGGTAGCATGGACTTACAGTGGTATCAGAGCCTAGTTAAACACTATCTAACATTTTGGCAATGTAAGTAGAAGTTCGATCATGGAAAAAGTCGCGAAAAACACCTGGATTATCAACTTTCTGTCGAATTTTTCCTCTGTTCCAAAAATAATAAATCATGCCTTAAAATTCGACTCAGGGTTTTTATAGTACACTGTAGAAAAATGGTCCAGAGATCCGATCAAAGCGCCGCGGAACCGCGGCAGGAGCTTGCTCCCGCCGCGGATCCGCGGCCGAGTTGACTCGGCCGAGGACGATTTTCCTTGCAGTATGGTTCTGGGGTTATTTTGGGATTTTTACAATATGATTTTTATGCCCAGATTTTCCAGAAAGCAAAATTTGTTTTTGGGGTTTGAAAATCCGCATTTTTATCGAACTTCTAAAGACTAAGGCTAACGGTTTTATATCTGTGATGTGATATTTGTATTGAACGTCTGCTAATCGCTATAAGTCGATTAGTGGGGGTTATACAAATCTGTGATCTGTAATGTTGCTGGTATGTGTATATGAATTCATTGGATTGTCGCGGGTGAATAGCCGGGGGTTGTGAGATGAGAGTTTTCTTTTCTTTCAATTCATGTAAATTTGTAAATTGATGTAATATTATTTGTATGGCCGCACAACCGAGTCGGGGTTGTAGTCGTCATTGTATAATTTCTTTTTACTGTTTTTGCTCCTAGGATAGACCCATGGAGGGGGTGCACAAACTACCGGGTATCCCGAAGTGCTGAGTGGCCTACTCACGGTGTTGAGGGAGGTTGCTTTGCTTCGGGTACTTGGCGGGTAGTTTGCCGCACCCGTAGGGGTCTTGGGTGGGGTATTGGCTATTCACCGCGACCGTGTAATCTGCTTTTCGTTATAGGCTCGTACGAATTGCGGATTCCTAGTATATCCAATGTGTTCATCTGTGATCTAAAATGGCTATCATTGCAATATATCTATATATGATATTATTTAGGCGTTGCTTATGTTTTTCAGCCGCGCTAGCCCAACCCCCGCTCTGTTGTTAGTTAAGTAACCTAACGGGTAATGACGAGGCCCCGTGGCGAATGCGAATGGCATAAGCGTACGTCATATTTTGGTTGTTTTCTGTAATGGTAGGATTAAATGATGGGACGCATTAAAAGAACTAATGCAAGAAAAAGACGCATTAAAAGAACTAATGCAAGAAAAAATAAACCAAGTAAAAGTCGTTGGAACACTTTCAAAACCACTCGGTTTCTTTTCAAAATAACTTTTAAACGCGGAGCTTAAGCCACTCCTTTTTAAAAGCTATCACGTTCCATCGATTATATCAAGTTCACTACGTTCACGGTTTCGCCAAAACCATTCGTAGCCCTCCGTCGTTTCGTATGAATATTCAATAGTATTCAAGCTATGTTTGTTGACCTTCGTCAAGGCATAGTGATTGGTAGCTGTTGGGTGTTCATATGTAGCATAGATAGATGCGTTGGTTTGGGACAGTCGTATTACCTTGTTGACCTTCGTCAAGGGTATATACGGGTGGGTTCAAATTAACCTGGACAATGACGGGTAGAACTTGACATGTGACTTATGATTTGTTGACCTTCGTCAAGGTCATAAGAGCATGGGGAAAAAATCCACATCGGGAGTTTTAAAAGAACTGAAACTTGCTAGCGCTGCATACCATTTGGAGTGTGATGATTCTGGTAGGATTCCTTCAGTTTTGTCACGCAATGATATTTGGATCCCGATCCTACTGTGAGTATATGCTACTCCTCGGGAAATTTCTCACTTAACGATCAATGCTATATACCAAGTAGGTGTCTAGAAAGGTGTTAGAGGGGCTATGCCCATAGGGAAAAGAGGTTATTTAATTAAGGAACTTCGCGAAAGCGTTGGAAAACCTCCCTCGAAGTACCGACACTAGCCCGGCTGAACGGTTAAGCAAGTATTGTACGGTGAGATTGATCCTGACTAATTCTTCCTTTTTGGTTTGAGGAGGGATTCGAGAGACAGTGGGAGCCATCCTGTTTAGATAAATTAAAAACCAATCTAAACTTGCAAGAGCATCATGCTGAGTGTTTTCTTCTCTCTCTCTTAATTGCAGCAACCCAGTGACCACACCTAGGTTACATCTAGATAATAAAATGACTGAACCTAACTGTTATGACTGGCAAAAGTCTGTCCAGATATCCATTGCCCATGACAAGCTGGGGCACCTCTTAACTAATCAAACCCCTGCCGTCTCAGGACCAGTTTCCCCTGTCATGGACATTGACATTCGCATGACATCGGAAAAAGACTGTGCGAAAGCCAAGTGCCTCGTGTTAGCCTCAGTTGATGGTGCAAACCAGAGGCAGCACGAGAAGATGGACTCAGTTTCTATCTTCCTCCATAACAAAGTTTTATATGGAGAGCAATCTCGTATCGCAAGATATGAGACCTCGAACGAATTGCTTCAAGCGAGGTTGGCTGTCGGGTCATCTGTAGAGGGCAACGTCCTTACAGAGACCAGCTCTTATGAGCTCACAGACCTGCAGACCACGTTGAAGAACGGGTCAAGTACTGACTCGATCCTACAGTCCCTGCCCTCTACTTATACCCTGAAGGAAACCAGGGAAGAAGAAGGAAAAGGAAGGGCAAAAGTTTCGGGACTGGATGTAGTTAAAGAGGGACGTTCCTATTGTAACGGGAATGAACATTGGCAGAAGGATTGCAGGGCTTGCAAAGCCAGTGGCCAGAATTCAAAGCATGTTGTGGCTTCGGCTTCGGGTGTGTTTGTAATAGAGAACTGTATGTCAGTTAACCCTACTTCCTGGGTATTGGATACCGGATCAGGATCTCATATCTTTAATTCGTTACAGGCTCTGAGAAACCATAGGGTTATCAAGAAAGGTGATATGACTCTCACGGTTGCTAACGGAATGAGCATGTATGCTGAATCCGTAGGGGAATATCATCTAGGACTGACAACTGGGCAGATATTGATTCTGCGTGACTGTTTTTATGAACCAGGTGCGACTTGTAATATCATATCTGTATCCTTACTTTCTAAGGAAGGATATAAATTTACTTTTGTAAGCGATGTAGTACACATCCACCTAAATCAAGTTCTGATTGGGTCAGGTACATTACAAAACGGAATATACGTGTTAAATCAAGCTCAGGTTTTCAGTGTCCAGAACACACTTAAAAGAAAGTCTCCAGAAACAAATCAGGCTTTCTTATGGCATTGTAGACTGGGTCACATTAATGAGATACGGTTGACAAAGTTACATAAAGAGGGATACTTGAATCCGTTCGAGTATCAGTCTTATGCCACTTGTGAATCCTGTCTCATAGGAAAGATGACAAAGACTCCGTTCACTGGACACGGAGAAAGAGCAAGCGAGCTCTTGGGACTCATACACAGTGATGTGTGTGGTCCAATGTCTACACATGCGCTAAGTGGTTATTCATACTTCATTACTTTCACAGATGATTTCTCTAGGTATGGGCATGTCTTCTTGATGAAGCACAAATCCGAGGCCTTTGAGAAATTTCAGGAATACAAGAATGAAGTTGAAAAACAAACAGGCAAAAGTATCAAGACACTAAGATCTGATCGAGGTGGTGAATACTTGAGTGCCGAGTTTCTGGGCTACTTAAAAGAGAATGGAATTCTCTCTCAGCTTACTCCTCCGTACACACCACAACACAATGGTGTATCGGAAAGGAGGAATCGAACCCTATTGGATATGGTTCGTTCCATGATGAGTAAGGCTGAGTTGCCGCGATTTTTCTGGGGTTATGCACTAGAAACAGCTGCATATCTCTTAAACAAGGCTCCAACCAAGACTGTGCCTACCACCCCATATCAGATGTGGAGTGGGAAGAAACCCTGTCTTAAGTATCTTAAGATATGGAGATGTCCAGCTTTTGTAAAAAAGCAGCATGCGGACAAGCTCGAGGCACGCTCAGTACTGTGTAAGTTTGTGGGATACCCAAAGAACTCCAGGGGGTATCTTTTCTATTTCGCAGAGGAACAAAAGGTTTTTGTTTCTCAGCATGCCCACTTCTTGGAAACTGAATTTTTAGAAAATCAGATAAGTGGGAGCGTAATAGAACTGGAAGAAATTCCAGAGCCACAAGCTATTACTGAAAGCTTGAAGGAACCAGAAGTTTCAAGAGAACCGGACATCCCAGCGCCACTCTGCAGGAGTAGTAAGCATTCTCATCCGCCCGAGAGATACTACGGTTTTCTCATAGACGGGGATAGAGAGGATTGCACTATGGATTATGGTGAGCCTACTAGCTTCCAGCAAGCCATTCAGAGCGGTGACTCGGTAAAATGGCTGGATGCAATGCGGACCGAAATGGAGTCCATGTACACCAACAAAGTATGGACGTTGGATGTTGCTCCAGATGGGGTAAAACCCATAGGATGCAAGTGGATCTTCAAAAGGAAGATTGGTGTAGATGGACAGGTTAAGACCTATAAGGCTAGACTTGTTGCAAAGGGTTTTCGTCAAAGACCTGGTTTAGACTATGATGAAACCTTTTCTCCAGTGGCTATGCTGAAATCCATTCGGATCCTTCTTTCCATTGCTGCCTTCCACGATTATGAAATCTGGCAGATGGACGTAAAGACGGCTTTCCTAAATGGATATTTGGAAGAGTGCGTCTATATGGATCAGCCAGAGGGATTCATTCAGAGTGGGAGCGGCGGTAAAGTGTGCAAGTTGCTCAAGTCCATCTATGGACTCAAGCAGGCATCCCGGAGTTGGAACATCTGCTTTGATGATACTATCAAAGAATTCGACTTTGTCAAAAACCCAGATGAACCATGCATTTACAGTAAGATTGTAGGGAGAAATGTGGTATTCCTCGTCTTGTAAGTCGATGACATTCTCCTAATAGGAAATGATATTCCTATGCTACAGTCAGTCAAAGGATTCTTATCACAGAGGTTCTCCATGAAGGACCTGGGCGATGCCAACTACATTCTGGGGATCCAGATCGATCGTGATAGATCTAAAAGGATGTTGGGACTTTCACGGTCAAGGTACATCGACACCATACTGAAACGATTCAGTATGGAAGATTCCAAGCGCGGTAACCTACCGGCTTGTCATGGAATCACCCTCTCCAAAGAGATGTCTCCCAAGACTGATTTGGAAATGGCTCGCATGTCATCAATACCCTACGCATCTGCGGTAGGCTCTATTATGTATGCGATGTTGTGTACCAGACCAGATGTAGCATACGCATTGAGCGTTGTAAGCCGGTATCAGTCGAACCCAGGGGAGAAACACTGGATAGCAGTAAAGAACATTCTCAAGTACTTGAGAAGGACTAAGGAGATGTTCTTGGTGTATGGCGGAAAATACCTCCAGATCGAGGCCTTTGCTGACTCCAGCTTCCAGAGTGACAAGGATGATTCCAAGTCCATGTCGGGTTATGTCTTTACCCTCAATGGAGGGGCGGTTTGCTGGAAGAGTTCCAAGCAGGAAACCGTTGCTGACTCAACAATAGAAGCGGAGTACATAGCTGCTTGCGATGCCGCAAAGGAAGCTGTCTGGATGAAGAAGTTCCTCACGGAACTTTAAGTGGTTCCTACCAGTGTTGATCCAATACCGCTGTATTGTGACAACAACGGCGCTATAGCTTTAGCAAAGGAACCCAGGTCCCATCAGAAGTCCGGGCATATTTTGAGGCGGTACCACCTGATCAGGGAGATCGTTGATCGCCGGGAGATCGAGATGAAGAGAGTAAATATGGAAGATAACACTGCTGATCCACTCACGAAGGCCTTACCCCAGACTCAGTTCGAGCGGCTGATCGAGATGATAGGTCTTCGATACGCCAGTACATGGCCTTAGTGCAAGTGGGAGATTGTTAGTGTATATGCCCTAGAGGCCATTACTGTATCATACTGGTATGTATATTACTTAATGGAAGCTTCGGATATTCACCTTGTATTGACAATCTTGCTCAAAATGGTAGTATGCTACTTGGTTTGTTTCAACTTTAATATGTGCATGTGTTTCTTTTAGCATATCGCTTATACATTTTAGTAGAGCCCTTAGGATCTTTGCTTGATTACCAGCGTTGTGATGGCAGTCACACTCGTGAGGGCTGTGTAATCTATAAGCACATCCTTATGCAGGTCCCTAGTCGCAGGACTATCGAGACAGGGCATCGATACTCTAGAGTAGACTAGCGTATGCGCTTATTATCCCAGCTCGGGAAACGGTCTGGCCCACAGCCGTCAGTACGTCGTACTTGAGATAGTATGCGGGTGCTCGTTAGGTTACAAGTATACTGGACAGGACTCGTTGGGAACTGTTGGTTGGTATTATACCTATCGTCAGTTATCAGTTCCCAGGTGACATGAGTACAGCTTAGTCCGCTGACTTGACACTGTCACTTCGCCTCGAGTGTGTTCCCACTGTACTTTGATTACTACCCTACCACGGCTCAAAGGAGTCGTGCAAACAGGTAGTTTTTGGGTGCAGTCCTAAAGCACTTAGAGGCAGTGACGGTTAGACAGGATTCGTCTCTCCCGGTATTGGGGGTTGACATCGCGCTGTGTCTAGGAGAGCCATTACACGAGTAGTCCCTGGCCAGGGCAAGCGAGATATACTGGTAGGTTTCCAGTGTTATCTCAGGGTGTTCTGGGCTTCACTCTGACACGACTTGTACCGCTATTAGGGGGCTGACGTTTACCGCCCCCTAGGCCCGTCTTGCGATGTATCAGACGAACAGACCGGACTGTACGAAGATTGTCATATTCAGGCTCAGTAGGAGTTCAGATGGGTTTCTCCTCGTCAGCCTTCTTGTCGGCATCTACCTGGGGACCGTTACGCACAGCTAGTGCCGCTTGCGGTCTGTGGTTAAACCCACTGCCAGCGTAGTGTCGAGTCTTTAGAGTCCCACACAGAAAGCTATTAGCCTTTAGGAAAAAGAGTAGAGGTCGCATGGTTTTGTGACAGGGTTCGGTCACATCCGTGTACTTGTGCATGTACAGTGTCCGGACAGTTAACACTAGCGGGCTTTGGTTTAAGCCAGATCCTAGTGTACGTTTTGGGATTGGTTTTATCTCGTTTGTATTCGTGTTCCTCGGAACGCGGATGTGGGTATGTATGCACAGTTGACAGAGAGACAGAGGCAGAGAATTCTCATTGGGGTTATTGACTGTTGACAGTTGACCATTGACTTTTGCTTAACCCTAATGAGAATAAGAAATATTATTAACATTAATATTAATTAAGTATTATAGTGACATGGTTGTTGAGGGGTTGACTTTGTTGACTTGTTGACTTTGTTGACCGGTTGACTAGGTTGGACTAGTTGACCATCATCATGACAATGGCTATCATTCCATGGCAAAGACTTTTGCTTGCTTGTTTATTTATGCAAAATGAGTGCATGAAATGATATAGCCATTTTGACTTAAACCATCACACAATACTTGATTATTATTTTTGTTATGATGGCTTTTGGATTATGAGAGGTGAGAATGAGAAGAGTATGGTTCATTCTTTCATTTGCTTTCTCTCTCTTGAGCTCTCTCATTCTCAAGCTCTCCCTCTTCCTCTTGCTCTCTCTAGCTCAAGGCAAACCATTCTCATGTGTTGAGACTCATTGCCTTAGAGATAAAAAGACACCAAAACATTCCTCTACTCATTCTAGTTCACAAGGCCTAGCAAGCCGAGTGATCTAGTTTCTTGAAAGTTCGAAGAAGAAGCCAAAGGTAGAAGCTTTCGGGTGGATCAATCTTCGGCGCAAGGAGACGACGAGGTGAGGCCGATCCGAACACCGGGTGGAGTTGAAGACGAGGGAGTTCAAGAAAGGTATAGCCCCCTAACCGAGTAGGTAAACTCTTGTTAGGTTGTTAGTTAGTAGTTTAACAAAGATCCGAATTTTGAGTCCATGTTACCACCCTCTTGAAAATCGTTTTTCACCACTTCCGCCACCCGTAAGTACCGGGGAAGGGTAGCATGGACTTACACAGTGTTGTATATTATTTACTTTTCCGCATTAGGATGGACCCAAGGAGGGGAGCACAGGTGACCGGGTTCTGGTGTTCAGTGGGAGGCCATCTCGAGGAGTCGAGACCGGGTCTCCTAAACTCCAGAATTGGTAGGGTCGCTTGCCGCTCTCGTAGGGGTCCAGGGTGTGGGCTTGGCTATTCATCGCGACTGTGGAATCCGTATTTTCTATTGTTGGTTAAATACTAAATACGGACGTCCTAGTATATCCCACATTATATCTATGTTTCTGCTGCGATATCTGTGATGTGATCATTTGATATGTTGTGATGGATACAGTATATAGTATATATGATATATTATATAAACGTTACTTATGTTTTACACCCACACTAGCCCTGCTCTGCTCTGTCGTTAGTTACCTAACCTAACGGTGCACGAGGGGACATCGAGGCGAATGCGGATGGCATAAGTGTACGTCGTATTTATCTGTGATGCTTAGGAAGCATAAGCTGATGGGATTTTTTATTAATGAGATTAATAAAAGGAAAAGAAACCTAAAAGATGTTGTAGAATCAAAACTTTATAAAAAAAGGTAGCTACAGTTTTGCTTTGCATAGTGATATATATGATATACCCTGCACCTTATTCGATGAGGAAAGAGCCGAGATCCCTTCACCGGGAGTGACCTCTTTAGCGAAACTGGCAGATGCTACAAAACTCGGTTTGTCTTTTGATTACTTTTAGAGTTTTGCTTTGCACAGTGATATATATGATATGTCCTGCACCTTATTCGATGAGGAAAGAGCCGAGATCCCTTCACCGGGAGTGACCTCTTTAGCAAAACTAATGAAAGCCTCAAAAACACTCCATTTCAAAATTTCACATGATTCTACGACGATATCAAGTTCATTACGCTCATGGTTTTCTGAAAAACCTGCGTAGCCCTCCGTCATTTCAGATAAAGACTAGTTAGTATTCGTGCTACGTTTGTTGACTATATTAAGGCGTAATGTACGGTAGCTAATTAGTACTTATCTGTTAAAACATGAGATGTGATTGGATTAGGGTAGTTGTACGACTTTGTTGACTATGTTAAGGGTCGTGCAGGTGGGTTTAATTCAATCAGGAAATGACGGGTTGAACTTGGCTAGCAATTATGATTTGTTGACTATGTTAAGGTCATAAATTGCTAGGGGCAAAATATTATCGGGAATTTCAAGTGTTGAAATTTGCAATGAGATTGCATACCTTCTATGAGATAGTTGGATCCCGATACCCACTGCGAGTAAGAGTTACTCCTGGGAGAGTTTTACACAGGACAATTAGTCGATCAAGTAGGTGTCTAGAAAAGTGTTAACGAGGTTACGCCTCTGCGAAAACGAGGTTTACTTTAATTAGGTCCGTGCGAAAGCACGGGGAACCTCCCTCAAGTACCGACACTGATCTGGCTGAAAGATTGACGAAATTGTAGGGTGTAATTAATCCCGGCTAATCTTACCTTTTAGGGTTTGAAGGTAGATTTGATAAAAACAGTGGGAAACATCCTGATTAGATAAGATAATAACCAATCTAATCTTGTAAGAGCATACGCTAAAGTGTTTTCTTCTCTCTCTCTCCAGGTAGCGACCATGTCAGGCCATAATCAAGATAATAATATGGATGTATTGACTGAACCCGCTTATTATACTCAGCAGGGGAACGTTGGACCCGTTCTTTCTTATAAGAGTTATAAGACTGAACAGGGAATAGAAGAATATCTGGATTCTCAAGCTGCCCAAAAGAACATGCATGTTGATGCATCTTCTTCAGGTGTGTTAGTTATTGAGAACTGTTTCTCAGTTCACCCTACGTCCTGGGTATTGGATACCGGATCAGGATCCCACATATGTAAATTGTTACATGGGCTACGTAAAGGTAGAGAACTGGGAAAAGGTGATCATTCCGTTCAAGTAGGGAACGGTGCAAGTATTGCAGCCAAAGCAGTTGGCGAATATCACCTAGTATTGCCAAGTCGTAATACACTGATTCTAAATGAGTGCTATTATATACCGAACATGATGTGCAACATTATATCAGTTTCTTTATTAAGTAAAGAAGGATATAATTTTGTAGTAAAGGATAATGTTATGAACATATTCCTAGATCAAAAGTTGATTGCATCAGGCTCCTTACGTAATGGCATATTCATTCTAAATCAGAATACAGTCCTCAATATACAAAACACACACAAGAGGAAAAGTTCAGAAATGAACGAATCCTACTTGTGGCATTGTAAACTTGGTCATATCAATGCGACACGACTGGCTAAGTTACATAAGGATGGTTATTTGAATCTATTCGAATTATCATCTTATGATACTTGCCATTCATGTCTCAAAGGAAAAATGACCAAAGCTCCGTTTAGTGGACACGGAGAAAGAGTTACTGAACTCTTAGGACTGGTACATAGTGATGTATGCGGTCCCATGTCTACGCAAGCCAGGAACAGTTCTTCCTACTTCATTACATTCACTGACGATCTCTCTAGATTCGGACATGTGTTCTTGATGAAACACAAATCTGAAGCTTTTGAGAAATTCAGAGAATATAAGCACGAAGTAGAGAATCAAACGGGTAAAAGTATTAAGATTCTTCGATCTGATCAAGGAGGTGAATACTTAAGCAATGAGTTCCTAGATTATCTAAAAGAGAATAGGATTCTCTCTTAGCTTACTCCTCCTTATACACCACAGCACAATGGTGTATTGGAACGGAGGAATCGCACCCTATTAGATATAGTGCGCTCTATGATGAGCGAGGCTGAGTTGCCTATTTCCTTCTGGGGTTATGCGCTTGAGACAGCAGCATACCTATTGAATCAAGTTCCGTCTAAATCTGTGCCTACCACACCATATGAGATATGGAGTGAGAAGAGACCATATTTTAAACGAGTTAAGATATGGGGTTGTCCGGCCTATGTCAAAAGGAAAAATCCAGACAAACTCGAAGCACGGTCAGTTCTTTGCAAATTTGTGGGATATCCTAAGAATTCCTAAGGATATTTTTTCTACCACGCTGAAGAACAAAAGGTGTTTGTTTCTCATTATGCCACCTTTTTGAAAAAGGAATTTCTTGCAAAAGAAATTAGTGGCAAAGAGGTAGAGCTGGAAGAGGTTCCAGAAACACAAAATGCAACTGAAGATTTAGTAGAACCAGAGGATTCAGTAGTACCCGACGAACCCCAGCCTCTCCGCCAATCTAGTAGGGTTTCTCGTCCACCTGAGAGATACTACGGTTTTCTAATTGATGGTGGAAGCGAGGATTGCATCATGGAAGATGATGACCCGACTAGTTTCGAGCAGGCCATCACGAGTGGTGACTCTGTGAAATGGATGGATGCAATGCGATCTGAGATGGAATCCATGTACACCAATAAAGTATGGATTTTAGAAAATGCTCCTGAAGAGGTAAAACCCATTGGGAGCAAGTGTATTTTTAAAAAGAAATTTGGTGTAGATGGAAAAGTTGAGACTTTCAAAGCTAGACTTGTAGCAAAGGGATTTCGTCAACGACCAGGTGTGGACTATGACGAAACCTTTTCTCCAGTGGCTATGCTTAAGTCCATCCGGATCTTGCTTGCCATTGCTGCATACCATAACTATGAAATCTGGCAAATGGATGTTAAGACCGCCTTTCTAAATAGTGATTTAGAAGAGTGCGTGTACATGACTCAGCCAGAGGGCTTCGTAGATAGTGGGAGTAGCGGAAAGGTGTGCAAACTGCTTAAATCCATTTATGGGTTAAAGCAAGTATCGCGGAGTTGGAACATCTGTTTTGATGTAGTAGTCAAAGAGTTTGACTTCATCAAAAACATAGATGAACCTTGTATCTATAAGAAGGTAGCAGAGAGTAAGGTTGTCTTCCTCGTATTGTACGTGGATGACATACTCTTGATAGGAAATGATATTCCTATGCTGCAATCAGTCAAGCTCTTCTTATCACAAAGATTCTCAATGAAAGATCTAGGTGATGCCTCATGCATATTGGGGATTAGGATCTATAGAGATAGATCCAAAAGGATACTGGGGTTGTCCCAATCCAGGTACATTGACACCATACTAAAGAGGTTTAGTATGGAAGAATCCAAGCGTAGGAACCAACCCATGATCTCTGGACTCACTCTCTCCAAAGAGATGTCTCCCAAGACTGATTTGGAGAGAGCTCGCATGCAAGGGATACACTATGCTTCGGCAGTAGGCTCTATCATGTATGCGATGCTATGTACCAGACCCGATGTAGCATACTCACTGAGTGTAGTGAGTCGGTATCAAGCAGATCCTGGAGAGAGTCATTGGACGGCTGTGAAGAACATTCTTAAGTTCTTGCGAAGGACTAGAGACATGTTCTTGGTGTATGGTAATGGAGACCTCCGGATGGAGTCCTTTACCGATTCCAGCTTCCAAAGTGATAAGGATGACTCAAAGTCGCACTCGGGATTTGTCTTTACCCTCAATGGAGGGGCGGTATGTTGGAAGAGTTCCAAACAGGATACCGTTGCAGACTCGACGATGGAGGCTGAATACATCGCTGCCAACGATACTGCCAAAGAGGCTGTCTGGATGAAGAAGTTCATCACTGAACTTGGTGTGGTTCCATCCATTGAACATCCAATACCTCTGTATTGCGATAACAATGGAGCTGTGGCTTTGGCCAAGGAACCCAGATCCCATCAGAAATCCAGACATAATCTGAGGCGGTATCACCTGATCAGGGAGATAGTTGATCGCCGGGAGATCGAGGTCAGGAGAGTAGATACGAAGGACAACACTGCGGATCCACTCATGAAGGCCATTCCCCAGATACAGTTTGAGAGATTATTCGGGATGCTAGGTATAAGATACTGCAGCAGCTGGCCTTAGTGTAAGTGGGAGATTGTTAGTTATGTATATGCCCTAGAGGCCATTGTTGTACATATGATGTATATTATGATGGATGCTGGGATATATACAGAGAGGACTTTCTTGCTCGTCATGATAGTATGCTATTTGGTTTCACTTTATCTTAACATGTTGACTTGTATTGGTTTACTGTCTTTCTCTCACATGTTGATAAAGCCCTTAGGATCTGTACTCGACTACTGGAATTATGATGAGATCATACTAGTGGGGCCATGGTAGTCGATGAGTACATCCTATAAATATTCCTAGTCGAGGGTATATCGAGACAGGGCATCGATACACCAGAGTAGACTAGCATATACGCATCTTGACCCATATGATGGGCGATGGATGATCCCATATCCATCGGTGTTTGACATTAGAGATGGTATACGGGTGCTCAGTGGAGACTGGGTACACTGGACGGACTCGCCGAGAACTCCCAGTTGGTGATATACCACACGTCAGATAGCAGTTCTCCGGTGACACTGGTACAGAGTAGTCTGTAGACCCGAGATCGTCATAGAGTCTTGAGTGATTCCCACTGTGCTTTGATTTCCACCTTACCACGTCCAAGAGATCATGCAAAACGGTGGCTTTTGGGTACAGTCCCGAATCACATGGAGGCAATGAGCGATAGGAGGGGATTCGTCTCTCCCGGTATAGGGAGTTGATGTCGTGTTGTGTTCGATTGGCTATAACTGGAAGTCCGTGGCCAGGGCTGATATAGAGATATACTGGTAAGTGTTACTAGTAGTTTCTCGACCTGTTATGAGCCTCACATCGACACGACTTATCGGTTACTGGGGTCTGACGTATACCACCCTTAGACTTGATATGCAACATATCAGACGAACAGACCGGACTGTACGGGAGTGTTACTCATTGGATTCACAGGAGAACGGACAGGCTAGCTTGTTGATCTTCTGATCGCTCAATACCTGGGTGGCTGTTACGTTTAGCTGACCGCTTGCAGCTTGTGGGTGTTTGATATGATCATCACCTGCTACCGGCGTATTGACGATTCTTTAGAGTCCTACACAGAGGTTTCTTGGCTCAGGCAAAACGGAGTAGAGGCACATATGTGATATGTGCAGGATCGAGGATAATGCGATATGAGATACCGTATTATATTCTCGAGATATTTAGATATGAATCGGGACATCGGATCAAGTGTTGATTCGATAAATCGGTACATGATATATTAGTCGGTTATATTCGATATAGCCGGATCGTTGGATCAAGTGTTGATTCGATGATTTAATGTATAATGATATATATGATATATTGTATTACATTATCTAATATTGGCTCGCTTTATTATTTCATTTTCTCACCGGATTAATACATTGATATATATGCGATATATGTTAAATGTATTATTTTCTTTTGTTGCAAATATATAATATATATGTGATATATATTATTGTAACATGATATGATTTATTATAAAACATGTTTAAGGATGATAAAAAGGGATTAGGGTTTGATTAGGGTTAGCTTCTTCTTATTAATTCTAGAAGGATTCTATTTTGTCTTGGTTAAGATATTATGGTTGATACTTATCCTTAACCTAACTAAACCCTAACTCTAGTTTATTCTCTACAAGTTTTAACCTCTCATCCTTGACCATGGTTCTATAATCAATCATATACTCTTGTCTACTATTCATCACAAAAGGATTATTCTCTTCATATTCTTCATCTTCTTCTCTCTTGAGTTTGAGAGAGTGCTCACTAGAAATTCCTTTTGTGATGATTTATTGTGAGAAAGTGAATTAAAAAGAAAGAAAAAATACTACTCCATCATCCTCATCCAATCTAGTCCATTAGATTAGGGTGTTCATCTCTTTAGAGTGAGAAAGCTTGGGTTATAGCAACTTCGACGTAGATCATCGGAGAATCGGAACACTTCAAGCTAGCATGGATCGTTCGAGTCGTGGAGCCTCTCTTGAGTCCGGGAGATCGTGGATCGCGGTGAAGGGACTTCTACTCGGAGCTTATGAAGCGAAGGAGCGGACTACAAAGGTTGTAATCCATCACACTTAGCTTTAAAGATATCTTCTTGCATGCTAAACCCTAATAATCTAGCAAAGATCCCGTCTTTGGGTTGTTCGGCACATGTAAAATTTTATTCGGGCATGTTTGATGCTTTTTGAACCTTCACAAGTGTGCCTAGGAACCCTACATATAGTACCCAGCAGCAATTCCCTATGAGTCTTGTTCAGTGTACCCATAACCCAATGAGCACATGCATACTATCTCCGGTACGATGTAGTAATGGCTGTGGGACAGACCATCTCCCCTGCTGGGATAAGAAGCGTATACTCTAGTCTACTCTGGAGTATCGATACCCCATCTCGATAATCCTATGACTAGGGACATGTATAGGATGTGCTTATAGACTACCCAGCCCCCACAAGTGTGACTGCCATCACAACGCTGGTAATCAAGCAAAGATCATAAGGGCTCTACAAATATGTGTAAGTGATATGATAAAAGAAACACATGCACATATTGAGGTAGAAACAAACCAGGTAGCATACTACCATTTCGATCAAGACTGTTACTGTATCCGTGTATATCCCAAGCTTCCATTAAGTAATATACAAACCAGTATGATACAATAATGGCCTTTAGGGCATATAACACTAACAGACCCAACCCAACCCAAATGGCTGTTAGTTATATGTATGCCCTAGAAGTCATTATTGTACATGAGATGTATATTATAATGGATGCTTGGACATACATAGGAAGGACTTTCTTGCTTGACATGATAGTATGCTATATGGTTGCACTTTATCTTAACATGTGCACTGATTGTCTCTCTGTTACATGTTGATAAAGCCTTTAGGATGTGTACTTGACTACCTGGATTATGATGCGGATCATACTAGTGGGACAAAGGTAGTCGGTAAGTACATCCTTTAATGTCCCTAGTCGTGGGTGTATCGAGACGGAGCATCGATATACCAGAGTAGACTAGCATGTAGCTTCTCGACCCATGTAGATGGGTGATGGATGATCCCATATCCATTGATGTTTGACATCAGAGATGATATACGGGTGATCAGTGGAGACTGGGTACACTGGACGGACTCGCCGAGAACTCCTAGATGGTATTATACCTCACGTCAGATGGCAGTTCTCTGGTGACACTAGTACAGGTTAGTCTGTCGATCCGAGATCGTCATAGAGTCTTGTGTGATTCCCACTGTGCTTTGATTTCCACCTTACCATGTTCATGAGAACGTGCAAAATGGTGGTTTTGGGGTACAGTCCCGAGTCACATGGAGGCAATGAGCGATGGGAAGGGATTCGTCTCTCCCGGTATTGGGGGTTGATGTTGCGCTGTGCTCGATTGGCCATAACAGTAAGTTCCTGGCCAGGGTTGTTTCTGAGATTTACTGGTAAGTGTTATCAGTAGTTTCTCAACCCGTTATGAGCCTCACATCGGCATGACTTATCAAGCTATTGGGGTCTGACGTTTACCACCCCCAGGCGAGATATGCGACATATCAGACGAAAAGACCGGACTGTACAGTAGTGTTACTGATTGGATTCGCAGGAGTATGAGCAGGCATGCTTGTTGATCTTCTGATCGCTCATTACCTAGGTGGCCGTTACGTTTGGCAGACCACTTGCGGCTTGTGGGTGTTTGATATGATCATCACCTAGTGCCGGCGTATTGACGAGTCTTTAGAGTCCTACACAGAGGTTTCCTGGTTCATGCGAAACGGGGTAGGAGCACATATGCGATATGCGCGGGACCGAGATTAATACTGTATGTGATACTGTATTCTATTCTCACGATTTGTGTTATCGATCGGTTATATGTGATATGGCAGGGTTATCGAATCAAGTGTTGATTCGATAAGTTGATACACATGATATTAGTCGGTTATATGTGAGATAGCCGGATTATTAAATCAAGTGTTGATTTAATAATTTAATGTATAATTATATATTTGATATATTAGCATACATTAACTAATATTAGCTCACTTAAGAATTCTTTTTCTCACTAGTGTATACTTGGTATATATATGATATATATTGATGTACATCTTTTGTGTCATGCTAGATGCCACATGCTACATGGGTGTATGAAAATTACACCATGCTTATAATAATGGAATGGTTTTATTTATTTAAAGTTAATCAAAATTAGTTGGTAATTAGTCACATGGTTCAAGCTTGTAGAACCTTGTGGAACCATTGACCAAGTCCACCAATTTTGTTTTACTTGTAGATATTTATTAACCTAACCATTATCAGTTAGCCATGGTTTATTCTCTACATGGGTTAGTGTATGACATTAACTCACCCATGGTTGCTATTCTCACCTCTAGAGTTCATTCTCATCTCTTGACTTCATCTTCTTCATCCTTGAGAAAAAGCTTGCTAGCTTTTGATCAAGTGAGAAAATAATGTGAGAAAAATAAATCTAAAGTGAGCCCACTTCCTACTTCATCATCCTCTACTATATTAGCCATTTAGTTTAGGGTGTTTGCTTCACTAATTCATATATTAGTGAAGAGAAAGCATGAGCTTGAGTCTCCTCGACGTAGATCATCTTCGGCCTCGAAGACTTCATGCAAGCTTGCTCATTTCTTCAGGAGAACCCTTTCTAGAGTTCGAGTGTTCATGATTTGCAGCGAAGGGACTACTACACGAAGCATTAGAAGTGAAGGACCGGTCTACAAAGGTTGTATTCCTCATTCACTTAGATATAAAGTTGTTTACATATCGTTTCGTCAGATTTTCTAGTAAAGATTCTAGGGTTAGGTTAGCTAGAACGGCAAATTTTTGAAATAGGCATGGACGATGCCTCCCGAAACCTTGCTGCCGTGCTAGGGAACCCTGCAGTGGTATCAGAGACATGCTAGAAAATTAGACGATAGATGTAGGATTACGAAACCGAAACAACTCCGAAACTTGAAACCATAAGACCTAGTTTCTGTCAATTTTCAAAAGGGCTCTAAAATTTTTTTAAACAAGTACAGAATGGTGTTTGAGATACAACATGAACACTACCAAAATTTGGTCCAATTTCACCCTGAAGTGGCCGGACACATCACCCAAAAATCCGAGCTCCTCGGGTCAATTTTGGATTTTTGGTTTCAAATTTTCATGGTGTTCCAGTCTCTGGGTTTTGGTGTTTCAGGTGTTGTTTGTTTTTACTAAATCTTCATGTGATGTTAACTTTCTGCAAAGGCAATTTGGAGTGTTTCGCAGTCGTAATTCTAACAAGTATTCGGGTTATTTAGACGAGGTTAAAAAGTTTGAACGGATATCAATAACCCATATTTTCCCTCACTGAAATTTTCCAAGAGTTGGATTTTTCCGAGTTTGAAATTTTCAGAAAATCATGCAAGCGATTCTGTGGACCCTCTAGAAGAACGATACCCAAACTCGACTTTTTGGATCGCAGAACCGCGGTCATACCCAGGGTTTGTTGCAGTTCCGTGGCGACATGAGTGATGCATGGGTCGGCCCTTCTACGGATGGTTCATAGGAGCTGTGGCAATTTCTGGGTACTTTTTGAACTCCGCTCAAGTGTTGAGCTTATTGGGAAATTTTGGGTGTTTGATTATTCGATCGAAAAGTTTAACTTCATCTAGCTATCTGTGATTGTGATACAATAATTGGAATCTATTTAGTTGCGTGCAAGTTCAACATTTCGGTCTCGGGTGAAATCGGGAATCTTGTTGAAATTACCCGACTTCTTTTGAAAAGTGTTTTCATAGTTGAGATCTAAATGTAAGATTTGCATTGTTAGGCATGAAATCCAGAATATGTGATATTCCGGGTTTATAATGTCTAAGAACAGTGACGATTCCAATTGTTGTAGTTTTTCACTTTCTTTTCTGCGACCGTAAGTGTAATATATGGTGTATCGCCGGTTTCGTTACTATACGTCAACGACAATTGGGATACGCATATTTACTTACGTTGATTGATGTTATGTGTTACTGGGATATGTTATATTGGATCGTCGTGTTTGAATAGCCAGGGGTTTTTATGTGAGATGAGAGTTTTTCATTTTCATTCATGTAAAAACTTGTATGTAATATTCTTTTATTGGGGCACTTCCGAGTTGAGAAAGATGTCACCGTTGATTTATATTATTTACTTTTCCGCATTAGGATGACCCAAGGAGGGGAGCACAAGTAACCGGGTTCTAGAGTCCAGTGGGAGGCCATCTCGAGGAGTCGAGTCCGAGTCTCCTAACTCTAGAATTGGTAGGGTTGCTTGTCGCTCTCGTAGGGGTCTGAGGATGTGGGTTTGGCTATTCATCACGACCGTGGAATTCATGTTTTATACAGGCTTAATATAAATCCCGAAAATCCTAGTTTATCCAATATTTCATATGTTGATTTCTGTTGCGATATTCTGTGATGTGATCACTTTATATGATGAGATAGATACTGTTTATAGTATATATAATATATTATATAGACGTTGCTTATGTTTTACACCCGCGCTAGCCCTGCCCTGCTCTGCCGTTAGTTACCTAACCTAATGGTGCATGACGGGACATCGAGGCAAATGCGGATGGCATAAGCATACATTGTATTTATCTGTGATGCTTAGGTAACTTAAATGATGGGACTTCATTAATGAGATTAATGAAAGAAAATAAACCTAAAGATGTTGTGGAATCGAATTTTTGAAAATAGGTAGCTCTAGTTCTTGCTTTGCATAGCGGTATTCCTTGTAGAATATCCAGCACCTTATTCGATAAGGAAAGAGCCAAGATCCCTTCACCGAGAGTGACCTCTTTAGCAAAAACTGGCAGATGCTACAACCCTCGGTTTTGTCTTTTGATTGCTTTTCTAGTTCTTGCCTTGCATAGTGGTATTGTGAATATCCTGCACCTCATTCAATGAGGAAAGAGCCGAGATCTCTTCACCGGGAGTGACCTCTTTAGCGAAACTAGCAAAAGCCTCAAAAACACTCCATTTTAAATCATTTGATTTTGCGACGATATCAAGTTCATTACGTAAAAGGTTTTCTTAAAAACCTGTCGTAGCCCTCCGTCATTTCAGATAAGTACTAGTTAGTATTCGTGCTACGTTTGTTGACTATGTTAAGGCGTAGTGTGCGGTAGCTAATTAGTGCTTATCTGCTAAAGCATGTGATGCGATTGGATTAGGGTAGTCTGCGACTTTGTTGACTATGTTAAGGGTTATGCGGGTGGGTTTAATTCAATCAAGAAATATACGGGTTGAACTTGACTAGCACTTATGATTTGTTGACTATGTTAAGGTTATATAGCTGCTAGGGGCAAAATATGTTAGTTATATGTATGCCCTAGAGGCTATTACTGTACATACGATGTATATTGTAATGGATGCTTGGATATATATAGGGAGGACTTTCTTGCTCGACATGATAGTATGCTATCTGGTTGTACTTTATCTTAACATGTACTCGGATTGTCTCTATATTACATATTGATAAAGCCCTTAGGATATGTACTCGACTATTGGGACTATGATGAGATCATACTAGTGGGGCCACGGTAGTCGACGAGTACATCCTATAACTGTTCCTAGTCGAGGGTGTATCGAGACAGGGCATCGATACACCAGAGTAGACTAGCGTATACGCATCTTGACCCATATGATGGGCGATGGATGATCCGATATCCATTGGTGTTTGACATCAAGGATGGTGTACGGGTGCTCAGTGGAGACTGGGTACACTGGACGGACTCGCCGAGAACTCCCAGATGGTATTATACCTCACGTCAGATGGCAGTTCCCCGGTGACACTGGTACAGAGTAGTCTGTTGACCCAAGATCATCATAGAGTCTTGTGTGATTCCCACTGTGCTTTGATTTCAATCATACCACGTCCAAGAGGGCGTGCAAAAAGGTGGCTTTTGGGTACAGTCCCGAATCACATGGAGGCAATGAGCGATAGGAGGGGATTCGTCTCTCCCGGTATAGGGAGTTGATGTTGTGCTGTGTTCGATTGGCTATAACCGGAAATCCGTGGCCAGGGTTGCTGAGATTTACTGGTAAGTGTTATCAATAGTTTCTTGAACTGTTATAGACCTCAAATCGACACGACTTATCAAGCTACTGGGGTCTGACGTTTACCACCCCTAGGCAAGATATGCAACATATCAGACGACGAGACCGGACTGTACGAGAGTGTTACTGTTTGGATTCAAAGGAGAATGTACAGGCTTGCTTGTTGATCTTCTGAGCGCTCAATACCTGGATAGCTGTTACGTTTAGCAGACCGCTTGCAGCTTGTGGGTGTTTGATATGATCATCACCTACTGCCGGCGTATTGACGATTCTTTAGAGTCCTACACAGAGGTTTCTTGGCTCAGGCGAAACGGAGTAGGAGCACATATGTGATATGTGCGGGACCGAGGATAATACGATATGAGATACTGTATTCTATTCTTGCGATATATGATATCAGCCGGGTCATCGGATCAAGTGTTGATTCGATGAATCGGTACGGATAAATATTAGTCGGTTATATGCGATATAGCCGGATTGTCGGATCAAGTGTTGATTTGATAATTTAATGTATAATAATATATATGATATATTAAATTACATTAACTAATATTAGCTCACTAAAAGATTCTTTTTCTCACTCGGGTAATACATTGATATATATGCGATATATGTTTAATGTATTATTTTATTTTGTTACGATAAATATTATATATGCGATATATAATATTGTAACATGATATGATAACTAATGCAACATGTTTAGTGGAGTTTAAACATGATTAGGGTTTGGATTAGGGTTAAGCTTTCTAGATGATTCTAGAAGGTTTTGGTTTTGTTTTGTGAAAGATATTTTGTTATGACTCATGCTTTAACCCAACCCAAACCCTAACCCTAGTTAATTCTCTACATGAGTTTAGTTGACCATGGTTGCATTATTTATCATATTAATTCTTTCTATTCATCACAAAAGGAATGGAATTATATTATTCATCTTCTTCTTCCTTCATTCTTTCATGAAAAAGCTTTCTAGATTTTTTCAAGTGATGAATAAATGTGAGAAAAAGATAAATAAAGAGAGCAAAAATCCTACTTCATCATCCTCATCTTCCCTTGCCCTTCAGATGAGAGTGTTCACTCAATTTTAGTGAGTGTTAGCTTGTGTTAATGAAACTTCAAGGTAGATCATCTTTGTATCGAAGATCGGAAGCAAGACTGCACCTTTCTCTTCGTGGAGCCTCTCGAGAGTCCGGAACATGATGATCGCAGCGAAGGGACTTCAACACGGAGCATATGAAGTGAAGGACCGGATCTACAAAGGTTGTAATCCCTCTCACTTAGTGTTAAAGTGTTTAGCATGCTTGTTTTCGCCTAATCTCTAGTTTAAAGATCCGTATTCGGGTTGTTCGGCACGGCTAATTTTTTAATCGGGTATGGTTGATGCCTCATAGACCCTTGTGCGCGTGCCTAGCAACCCTACAGTGGTATCAGAGCCAAGCTAGAGCTTTAGGCGAAGTCTAGACGAAGTTTAAAGTCCGATCGAACGCCGAAACCCCGACACGGAACCCTCTCTGTACATTTTTCAAAATGTGGTTTTTTCTGAATTAAAAATTCTCAGAAAATTAAGCAGGAAAAACTAAGAATTACTGTGAAGTACGAACCTCTAACTCGAAAATTTGACCGCGGAACCGCGGCGAAACCATGGGTTTTGCGGCTGTTCCGCGGCCAAAATTTGGACTTAGTCCCTGAAATTTCATGTAATTATTTTTAGGCCCTTTATTGTTATTTTTTTCTGGGAATATTTTAATTCCACTCAAGTGTTGAGTTTTCAAGGGTTGTATTGGGGAATCGTTGATTCGATCGGATAATTTAACTTTGTTTAGTTTGTCCGGATAATTTTTAGAAACTGTTAAAAAGTTCGAACGGATATCAATGACTCACTTTTTCCCCTGTCGGAATTTTTTTCAAAAGTTGTATTTTTTCTCGTGTTTAAGAATGTTCTAAGTCATGCAAGTAACGCGGTAGACCCTCTAGAAGACAACAAACCTTAACTAGATTATGTGACCGTCTTGAACTGTCTTTTGAACCTTTGGGTTTGGGGCAGTACGGCGTGCCACATGTGAGGCGTTGGCTTGACCCTTCTATGGCTGGACCATTGGTACTGTGGCATGTGATGGATGTTTTTAAACTGATTTCAAGTGTTGAGATAAATTGGGGAAATCTTGGGTGTTTGATTATTCGATCGGAAAGTTTAACATTGTCTATTTATCTGGAATGTGATACAATATTTGGAATCCACAAATTGTTATGAGATAACTGATTTGAATGTTATAGACATAGCAGTTTAGTCTCAGATGATCGGTTGCCACGGAATTTTGATGTGATCAAAAGTCCGTCGCAATCACGTAGTGTACGCGGATATTCACCGATAAACTTAATAGACAGCTACACCCCTTAGCCCCGACCAAGTGACTGTAAGAGAACCCCGTCGCCGAAAGCATCCGTTCGGGTGCTCGCGGCGACGGTGTTCCGCCTTAGTGCACTTCGTCGACGGCATCTTAGGGTGCGGCCGTCTACTAAAGTTTGCGACGAGCATTCGATCAGGACGTCGGGAATCTTGTTGAATTGCCCGACTTGATATTGAAAAGAGTTTTCGATAATGAGACTAAAATGCGGGGTTTATAATTGTTAGGCATGAGATGTCTAAGGAAATCATTTGGTTAGGCATGCGATGTCTAAAGAGGTTGCGGATTCCAACTGTTGTAGTTTTGCACTTTCTTTTCTGTGACCGTAAGCGTAGTATGTGGTGTATCGCCGGCTTCGTTGCTATACATCAACGACAATCGGGGTACGCATACTTACTTACGTTGATGATATGAGATATTATGTGTTGCTGTGATATGTTATATTGGATCGTCGCGTTCTGAATAGCCGGGGGTTTTATGTGAGATGAGAGTTTTTTCTTTTTCATTCATGTAAAATTCAATTTATATGTAATATTCTTTTATTGAGGCACTTCCAAGTTGCGGAAGATGTCACCGTTGTATATTGTTTACTTTTCCGCATTAGGTAGACCCAAGGAGGGGAGCACAAGTAACCGGCTTCTAGGGTCCAGTGGGAGACCATCTCGAGGAGTCGGAACCGGGTCTCCTAACCCTAGAATTGGCTGTGTTGCTTGCCGCTCTCGTAAGGGTCTAGGGATGTGGGTTTGGCTATTCATCGCGACCGTGGAATCCGTGTTTTATACAGGCTCGTATTGAAAACACGGACGTCCTAGTATATCCAATATTTCATATATGTTCTTTTGCTGCAATGTTCTGTGATGAGATCATATTACTGCCTGAGACGAATGTTTATATTATATATATGAGATATATGTTGTATTGCAGATTTCGTTTTCAAAAGAGATGCTTGCGAAGCATAATAAAATGGGACTTCATTAATGAGATTAATGAAATAAAAGAAACTTAAAGATGTTGTAGAAACTTGTTTAAAAACTGGTAGCTCTAGTTCTTGCTTTGCATAGCGGTGTTCCTTGTAGAACATCCAGCTCCTTATTCGATAAGGAAAGAGCCGAGATCCCTTCACCGGGAGTGACCTCTTTAGTGAAACTAGCAGATGCTACAAACTCGGTTTGTCTTTTGATTGCTTCTATAGTTCTTGCTTTGCATAGTGGTATATATGATATATCCTGCACCTTATTCGATGAGGAAAGGGCCGACGATCCCTTCACCGGGAGTGACCTCTTTAGCAAAACTAGAAAAGCCTCAAAAACACTCTATTTAAAAATCACTCGATTCTACAACGATATCAAGTTCATTACGCAAAAGGTTTTCTTAAAAACCTGTCGTAGCCCTCCGTCATTTCAGATAAGTATTGGTTAGTATTCGTGCTGCGTTTGTTGACCTCTGTCAAGGCGTAGTGTGCGGTAGCTGATTAGTGCTTATCTGTATAAGCATATGATGTGATTGATTTAGGATAGTCGTGCGACCTTGTTGACCTCTGTCAAGGGTCGTGCGGGTGGGTTTACTTCAATCAGGAAATGACGGGTTGAACTTGACTAGCAGCCTATGGTTTGTTGACCTCTATCAAGGTCATAGGACGCTTGGGGCGAAATATTATTAGGAATTTCAAGTGTTGAAATTTGCAATAAGATTGCATACCTTCTATGAGATAGTTGGATCCCGATACCCGCTGCGAGTAAGAGTTACTCCTGGAAGAGTTTTACACATTACAATTAACCGATCAAGTAGGTGTCTAGAAAAGTGTTAACGGGGTTACGCCTCTGAGAAAACAAGGTTTACTTTAATTAGGTTCGTGCGAAAGCACGGGGGACCTCCCTCAAAGTACCGACACTGGCCTGGCTGAAAGATTGGCGAACTTGTAGCGTGTAATTAATCCCGGCTAGTCTTTCCTTTTAGGGTTTGAAGGAAGATTTGATTAAACAGTCGAAGACATCCTGATTAGATATATTAAATAACCAATCTAATCTTGCAAGAGCATACGCTGAGTGTTTTCTTCTCTCTCTCTCCAGGTAGCGACCATATCACGCCTTAATCAAGATAATAAAACGGATGAATTAACCGAACCCGCTTGTTATACTGAGCTGGGGAACGTTGGTCCCGCTCCAACTTATAATTGTTATAAGACAGAGCAGGAAATTGGGGAATACCAGATTTCCCGTGCCGCCCAAACGAAGAAAGTGCATGTTGATGCATCATCTTCGGGTGTGTTCATTACAGAGAACTGTTTCTCAGTATCCTTTACGTCCTGGGTATGTGATACCGGATCAGGATCCCATATATGTAATCTGTTACATGGGCTACAGGTAGGTAGAGAACTGAGAACGGGTGATAAGTTTCATGAGACAGAAATCGGTGCAAGTGTTGCAGCCAAGTCTGTTGGTCACTATCACCCTGTATTACCTGAATACATTGATTCTGAACGAATGTTATTAGATACCAAACCTGAAATACAAAATCATATCAGTCTCTTTATTAATAAAGAAAGGATATAATTTTGTATAGTTGGATAATGTTTTGAACATTTCCTATATCAAGAGTTGATCGGTTCAGGCATGTTATCTAAAAGCATTGACGTTCTAAATCAAACTACAGTTCTTAGTATAAAGAACACACACAAGAGGAAGAGTTCAGAAATGAATGAATCCTTCTTGAGGCATTGTAGACTAGGTCATATCAATGCGACCCGACTGGCTGAAGTTACATTTAAATGCATATTTAAATTAGTTTGAATTTACATCTTGTGAAACTTGCCAGTCATGTCACAAAGATATGATGACCACAGCTCTATTTATTGGAAACAGAGAAAGAGTTAATGAACTCTTGGGATTGATACATGCTGATGTATGAAGGTCCCCTATCTACACATGCCAAGACTGGTTCTTTGTACTTCATTACATTCTCTGATGATCTCTCAAGATTCAAACATATGTTCCTGCTGAAACACAAGTCCGAACCTTTTGAGATATTCACAGAATATAAGTTAGAAGTAGATAACCAAAATACAGGTATAAGTATTATGTCCTTTGATGAGATCAAGGAGGAGAATACTTGAGCACGGAATTCCTGGACTATTCTAAAGGAGAATGAGATTCTCTCTCGGCATTACTCCTCCGTATACACCACAGCACATCGGTGTATCGGGGCGGAGCAATCACACCTATATAATATGGTGTGCTTTATGATGAGTACTGCTGAGTTTCCTATTTCCTTTTGGGAGTTATGCACTTGAGAAGCTGCATACCTATTGAATAGGGTTCAAATCAAATCAGTTGCCTACCACTTCATATGTGATATGGAAAGGGAAGAGCCCATATCTTAAGCTTGTTAAGATTTGGGGTTGTCCGGCCTATGTTTAAAAGCAAAATCCGGACAAGCTCGAGGCAAGGTCTGTTATGTAGAACTGGAAATGTTCCAGCTATACAAACTGCAGCTGATGATTTGGTAGAACCAAAGGATTCAATAGTTTCCAACGAACCTCAGCCTCTCCGCCGATCTAGTAGGGTTCCTCACCCACCTGAAAGATACTTCGGTTTCTCTATGACAGTGGGAGCGAGAATTGCATCATGAGATGATGACCCAACTAGTTTCGAGCTGGCCATCAGGAGTGGGACTCTGTAAGAATGGCTGGATGCTTAGCGATCTGAGATGGAATCCTTATACACCAACAAAGTATGGACTTTGGTTGCTTTATCTGAAGGGTTAAATCCCCATCAGGAGCAAGTATATCTTGAGAAGATTACTTGGTGTACATGGAAAAGTTGAGACTTTCAAAGCTATGCTTAAGTCCATCCAGATCCTACTTACCACGGCTACATACCATGACTACGATATCTGGTGGTTGGGTGTCATGACTGCTTTTCTAAATGATGTTTTAGAAAAGAGCATCTATAAGTACACAGCCAGAGGGCTTCGTAGACAGTGGGAGCAGCGGAAACGTGTTCAAGATGTTTTATATGATAAAACAGGCATCGCGGAGTTGGAACATCTGTTTTGATGTGGTAGTCGAAGAGTTTGACGTCATCAAAATGGTAGATGAACCTTGTATATACAAAAAGGTAGTAGGGAGTATGGTGGTGATCCTCGCAGAGTACGTGGATGACATACTCTTGATAGGGAAGGAGTTTCCTATGCTACGTGTTAGTTATATGTATGCCCTAGAGGCCATTACTGTACATACGATGTATATTGTAGTGGATGCTAGGACATATATAGGGAGGACTTTCTTGCTCGACATGATAGTATGCTATCTGGTTGTACTTTATCTTAACATGTACTCTGATTGTCTCTATGTTACATGTTGATAAAGCCCTTAGGATATGTACTCAACTACTGGGACTATGATGAAATCATACTGGTGGGGCCACGGTAGTCGGCGAGTACATCCTATAACTGTTCCTAGTCGAGGGTGTATCGAGACAGGGCATCGATGCACCAGAGTAGACTAGCGTATACGCATCTTGACCCATATGATGGGCGATGGATGATCCCATATCCATCGGTGTTTGACATCAAGGATGGTGTACGGGTGCTCAGTGGAGACTGGGTACACTGGACGGACTCGTCGAGAACTCCCAGATGGTATTATACCATACGTCAGATGGCAGTTCTCCGGTGACACTGGTACAGAGTAGTCTGTCGACCCGAGATCGTCATAGAGTCTTGTGTGATTCCCACTGTGCTTTGATTTCCATCATACCACGTCCAAGAGGGCGTGAAAAAAGGTGGCTTTTGGGTACAGTCCCGAATCATATGGAGGCAATGAGCGATAGGAGGGGATTCGTCTCTCCCGGTATAGGGAGTTGATGTTGTGCTGTGTTCGATTGGCTATAACCGGAAATCCCTGGCCAGGGTTGCTGAGATTTACTGGTAAGTGTTATCAGTAGTTTCTTGAACTGTTATAGACCTCAAATCGACACGACTTATCGAGCTACTGGGGTCTGACGTTTACCACCCCTAGGCGAGATATGCGACATATCAGACGACGAGACCGGACTGTACGGGAGTGTTACTTTTTGGATTCGCAGGAGAATGTACAGGCTTGCTTGTTGATCTTCTGAGCGCTCAATACCTGGGTAGCTGTTACGTTTAGCTGACCGCTTGCAGCTTGTGGGTGTTTGATATGATCATCACCTACTGCCGGCGTATTGACGATTCTTTAGAGTCCTACACAGAGGTTTCTTGACTCAGGCAAAACGGAGTAGGAGCACATATGTGATGTGTGCGGGACCGAGGATAATGCGATATGTGATACCGTATTATATTCTCGCGATATTTGATATCAGCCGGGTCATCGGATCAAGTGTTGATTCGATGAATCGGTACGGATAAATATTAGCCGGTTATATGCGATATAGCCGGATTGTCGGATCAAGTGTTGATTCGATAATTTAATGTATAATAATATATATGATATATTAAATTGCATTAAATAATATTTGCTCACTAAAAGATTCTTTTTCTCACTCGGGTGATACATTGATATATATGCGATATATGTTAAATGTATTATTTTATTTTGTTACAATAAATATTGTATATGTGATATATAATATTGTAACATATTATAATTATTAATGCAACATGTTTAGAGGAGTTTAAACATGATTAGGGTTTGGATTAGGGTGAAACCTTCTAGTTGATTCTAGAAGCTTTACTTTGTCTTTGTTAAGATATTATGATAGATATTTACAAGTGACTCACCCTTTGACCTAACCCAAACCCTAACCCTAGTAAACTCTCTACAATGGTTACTACAACCATGGTTGCATAAATGATTATGATAACATTCTTTCTATTCATCACAAATGATTATTCATCTTCTTCCTCCTTCATTCTTTCATGAAAAACCTTGCTTGATTTTTCAAAAGTGATGAATAAATATGAGAAAAAGATAAATAAAGAGAGCAAAAATCCTACTTCATCATCCTCATCTTCCCTTGCCATTTAGATGAGGGTGTTCACATCATTTCATGAGTGTTAGCTTGTGTTAAAGAAACTTCAAGGTAGATCATCTTAGTATCGAAGATCGGAAGCAAAGGTTGCGTCTTTCTCTTCGTGGAACCTCTCGAGAGTCCGGATCCCGATGATCGCAGCGAAGGGACCACAACACGGAGCATATGAAGTGAAGGACCGGATCTACAAAGGTTGTAATCCCTCTCGCTTAGTGTTAAGTTGTTAACATGTTAGTTTTCGCCTAATCTCTAGTTTAAAGATCCGTATTCGGGTTGTTCGGCATGGCTAAATTTTTAATCGGGCATGGTTGATGCCTCGTAGACCCTTGTGCGCGTGCCTAGCAACCCTACACTACACTCGGTCAATCTCCGCTTATCATAAGGATTCTCCATAAAGGATCAAAGTGATACCTTCTAAATCCTGGGTTTTTGGATCTATGAGATAGATCTAATTGGATATTAGGATTCTCACTAGTTGTAGTGAGATGGTATCAATTGATCCTGGGGAGAATCACTGGAAAGGTTCCAGAGTGATAAGGACGACTGAATGTCAGTCGCAGGAATTGTCTACACCCTCAGTGGAGGGACGGTATGTTGGAAGAGTTCCAAGCTAGATACCGTGACATACTAGATGATTAAAAGCAAGATACATCGTTACCAAGGATGCTACCAAAAGAGGCAGTCTGGATATTTATAAGTTCATGCGATGAACTTCGTTCCTACCATTGTGTGACAATGGAGTTGTGGCTTTAGCCAAGGAACTAACATCCCATCAGAAATCCAGAAATAATTCTTAGGCAGTATCACCTGATCATGGAGATGGTTGATCTCCAGGGAGATCGAGGTTAGGAGAGTAGACGCAGAGGACAACAGTGCGGATCCACTCACAAAGGCCTTTTTCCCAGTAGAGACTTTTATGGGATGGTTGAGTATGAGATACTTCAACCGCAGCTAAATGTTGGGTATGTGATACCACAACAGATGGCCCTAGTGCAAGTGGGAGATTGTTAGTTATATGTATGCCCTGGAGGCCATTACTGTACATACGATGTATATTGTAATGGATGCTTGGATATATATAGGGAGGACTTTCTTGCTCGACATGATAGTATGCTATCTGGTTGTACTTTATCTTAACATGTACTCTGATTGTCTCTATATTACATGTTGATAAAGCCCTTAGGATATGTACTCGACTACTGGGACTATGATAAGATCATACTAGTGGGGCCACGGTAGTCGACGAGTACATCCTATAACTGTTCCTAGTCGAGGGTGTATCGAGACAGGGCATCGATACACCAGAGTAGACTAGCGTATACGCATCTTGACCCATATGATGGGCGATGGATGATCCCATATCCATTGGTGTTTGACATCAAGGATGGTGTACGGGTGCTCAGTGGAGACTGGGTACACTGGACGGACTCGCCGAGAACTCCCAGATGGTATTATACCTCACGTCAGATGGCAGTTCCCCGGTGACACTGGTACAGAGTAGTCTGTTGACCCGAGATCGTCATAGAGTCTTGTGTGATTCCCACTGTGCTTTGATTTCAATTATACTACGTCCAAGAGGGCGTGCAAAAAGGTGGCTTTTGGGTACAGTCCCGAATCACATGGAGGCAATGAGCGATAGGAGGGGATTCGTCTCTCCCGGTATAGGGAGTTGATGTTGTGGTGTGTTCGATTGGCTATAACCGGAAATCCGTGGCCAGGGTTGCTGAGATTTACTGGTAAGTGTTATCAGTAGTTTCTCGAACTGTTATAGACCTCAAATCGACACGACTTATCAAGCTACTGGGGTCTGACGTTTACCACCCTTAGGCGAGATATGCAACATATCAGACGACGAGACCGGACTGTACGAGAGTGTTACTGTTTGGATTCACAGGAGAATGTACAGGCTTGCTTGTTGATTTTCTGAGCGCTTAATACCTGGGTAGCTGTTACATTTAGCAGACCGCTTGCAGCTTGTGGGTGTTTGATATGATCATCACCTACTGCCGGCGTATTGACGATTCTTTAGAGTCCTACACAGAGGTTTCTTGGCTCAGGCGAAACGGAGTAGGAGCACATATGTGATATGTGCGGGACCGAGGATAATACGATATGAGATACTGTATTCTATTCTCGTGATATATGATATCAGCCGGGTCATCGGATCAAGTGTTGATTCGATGAATCGGTACGGATAAATATTAGTCGGTTATATGCGATATAGCCGGATTGTCGGATCAAGTGTTGATTTGATAATTTAATGTATAATAATATATATGATATATTAAATTACATTAACTAATATTAGCTCACTAAAAGATTCTTTTTCTCACTCGGGTAATACATTGATATATATGCGATATATGTTAAATGTATTATTTTATTTTGTTACGATAAATATTATATATGCGATATATAATATTGTAACATGATATGATAACTAATGCAACATGTTTAGTGGAGTTTAAACATGATTAGGGTTTGGATTAGGGTTAAGCTTTCTAGATGATTCTAAAAGGTTTTGGTTTTGTTTTGTGAAAGATATTTTGTTATGACTCATGCTTTAACCCAACCCAAACCCTAACCCTAGTTAATTCTCTACATGAGTTTAGTTGACCATGGTTGCATTATTTATCATATTAATTCTTTCTATTCATCACAAAAGGAATGGAATTATATTATTCATCTTCTTCTTCCTTCATTCTTTCATGAAAAAGCTTTCTAGATTTTTTCAAGTGATGAATAAATGTGAGAAAAAGATAAATAAAGAGAGCAAAAATCCTACTTCATCATCCTCATCTTCCCTTGCCCTTTAGATAAGAGTGTTCACTCAATTTTAGTGAGTGTTAGCTTGTGTTAATGAAACTTCAAGGTAGATCATCTTTGTATCGAAGATCGGAAGCAAGACTGCACCTTTCTCTTCGCGGAGCCTCTCGAGAGTCCGGAGCATGATGATCGCAGCGAAGGGACTTCAACACGGAGCATATGAAGTGAAGGACCGGATCTACAAAGGTTGTAATCCCTCTCACTTAGTGTTAAAGTGTTTAGCATGCTTGTTTTCGCCTAATCTCTAGTTTAAAGATCCGTATTCGGGTTGTTCGGCACGGCTAATTTTTTAATCGGGCATGGTTGATGCCTCATAGACCCTTGTGCGCGTGCCTAGCAACCCTACAAAATATTATCTGGAATTTCAAGTGTTGAAATTTGCAATGAGATTGCATACCTTCTATAAGATAGTTGGATCCCGATACCCACTACAAGTAAGAGTTACTCCTCGGAGAGTTTTACACATTACAATTAGCCGATCAAGTAGGTGTCTAGAAAGGTGTTAATGGGGTTACGCCCCTGGAAAAACGAGGTTTATTTTAATTAGGTCCGCGCGAAAGCACATGGAACCTCCCTTAAAGTACCGGCACTGGCCTGGATGAAAGATTGGCGAACTTATAGGGTGTAATTAATCCCGGCTAGTCTTTCCTTTTAGGGTTTGAAGGAAGATTTAATAAAAACAGTGGGAGCCATCCTGATTAGATAAAATAATAACCAATCTAATCTTGCAAGAGCATACGCTAGGTGTTTTCTTCTCTCTCTCTCTCCAGGTAGCGACCATGTCACGTCTTAATTAAGATAATAATATGGATGTATTAACCGAACCCGCTTTATATTGTGCTGGGGAACGTTGGTCCCGCTCCAACTTATAATTGTTATAAGACTGAGCAGGAAATATGGGAATACCAGGATTTCCGTGCCGCCCAAACGAAGAAAGTGCATGATGATGCATCTTCTTCAAGTGTGTTCATTACCAAGAACTGTTTCTCAGTATCCTCTACGTCCTGAATTTGAGATACCGGATCAGGATCCAACATATGTAATCCGTTACATGGGCTACAGATAGGTAGAGAACTGAGGATGGGTGATAAGTTTTAAGAGTTAGAAATGATGCAATTGTTGCAGCCAAGGTGTTGGCGGTTATCACCCTGTATTACCAAATACATTGATTCTGAACGAATTTTATTAGATACCGAACCTGATATGCAACATTATATCAGTCTCTTTATTAAGTAAAGAAGGATATAATTTTGTATTGTTGGATAATGTTTTGAACATTTCCTATATCAAGAGTTGATCGATTCAGGCACGTTATCTAATGGCATGGACGTTCTAAATCAAACTACAGTTCTTAACGTATAGAACACACATAAGAGGAAGAGTACAGAAATGAACGAATCCTTCTTGAGGCACTATAGACTAGGTCATATCAATGCGACCCGACTAGCTAAATTACATTAAGATGCATATTTAAATCAGTTTGAATTTACATCTTGTGAAACTTGTGAGTCATGTCACAAAAATAAAATGACCATAGCTTCGTTTACTGGAAACAGAGAAAGAGTTAGTAAACTCTTGGGACTGATACATGTTGATGTATGTTGTCCCCAGTCTACACATGCCAGGACTGATTCTTTATACTTCATTACATTCATTGATTATCTCTTAAGATCCGGACATGTGTTTGTTAGTTATATGTATGCCTTAGAGGCCATTACTGTACATGAGATGTACAATGTAGTGGATGCTTGGACATATATAGGAGGACTTTCTTGCTCGATATGATAGTATGCTATCTGGTTACTCTTTATCTTAACATGTACACTGATTGTCTCTCTGTTACATGTTGGTAAAGCCCTTAGAATGCATACTTGACTACCTAGATTATGATGGAGATCATACTAGTAGGACAAAGGTAGACTGTGAGTACATCCTTTAATGTCCCTAGTCATGGGTGTATCGAGACGAGGCATCGATATACCAGAGTAGACTAGTGTATAGCTTCTCGACCCATGTAGATGGCCGATGAATGATCTCATATCCATTGGTGTTTGACATCAGAGATGGTATATGGGTGCTCAGTGGAGACTGGGTACACTGGACGGACTCGCCGAGAACTCCCAGATGGTATTATACCTCACGTCAGATGGCAGTTCTCTGGTGACACTAGTACAGGTTAGTCTGTCGACCCGAGATCGTCATAGAGTCTTGTGTGATTCCCACTGTGCTTTGATTTCCACCTTAACACGTTCATGAGAACGTGCAAAACGGTGGTTTTTGGGTACAGTCCCGAGTCATATGGAGGCAATGAGCGATAGGAGGGGATTCGTCTCTCCCTGTATTGGGGGTTGATGTTGCGCTGTGCTCGATTGGCTATAACAGGAAGTCCCTGTCCAGGGCTGTTTCAGAGATTTACTGGTAAAAGTTACCAGTAGTTTCTCGACCCGTTATGAGCCTCATATCGGCACGACTTATCGAGTTACTGGGGTCTGACGTTTACCACCCTTAGACAAGATATACGACATATCAGAAGAAGAGACCGGACTGTACGGTAGTGTTACTGTTGGATTCGCAGGAGTATGAGCAGGCTTGCTTGTTGATCTTCTGATCGCTCAATACCCGGGTGGCCGTTACGTTTAGCAGACCGCTTGCGGCTTGTGGGTGTTTGATATGATCATCACCTGCTGCCGGCGTATTGACGAGTCTTTAGAGTCCTACACAGAGGTTTCCTGGTTCATGCGAAACGGAGTAGGAGTATATATGTGATATGTGCGGGACCGAGATTAATGCGCGTATATGATACCGCATTCTATTCTCGCGATTCGTGACATTGGTCAGTTATATGAGATATAGCCGGATTATCGGATCAAGTGTTGATTCGATAAGTTGTTGCATTTGATATTAGTCGGTTATATGTGATATAGCCGGATTATTAAATCAAGTGTTGATTTAATAATTTAATGTATAATTGTATATTAGATATACTAGATTACATTAACTAATATTAGCTCACTTATAATTTCCTTTCTCACATGTGTGCATTAGTGTATATGTGATATATATTAATATACAACTTTTGTGTCATGGTTGTTGATACACACTACATGGGTGTATGAGACTTACACCATACTAATTATAATGTAGGGTCTAAATATTTAAAGTAAATCCAAATTAGTGGTTAATTGGTCACATGCATGAAGCTTTGAGAAGCTTGTGGATGCATTGACTTGGTCCACTAATTTTGTTTTCCGAAAGATATTTATTAACCTAACCATTATAATTTAGCCATGGTTTATTCTCTACATGGGTTAGTGTATGACACTAACTCACCCATGGTTTCTATTCTCACCTCATGAGTTCATTCTGTCATCTTCTTCACTTGGGCTTCTTCTTCCTCATGAGAAAAGCTCACTAGCTTTTCTCAAGGTGAGAAAATATTGTGAGAAAAATAAATCTAAAGAGAGCCCACTTCCTACTTCATCATCCTCTACTACTTACCATTGGGTGTTTGCTTCACTAATTTCACAATTAGTGAAGAGGTAGCATGAGCTTGAGTCTCCTCGACGTAGATCATCTTCGGCCTCGAGGACTTCGAGCAAGCTTGTTCATTTCTCCGGGAGAACCCATACTAGAGTTCGGGAGATCGATACTCGCAGCGAAGGGACTACTCCAATGAGCTTTAGAAGTGAAGGACCGATCTACAAAGGTTGTATTCCTCATTCACTTAGAAGTAAAGTTGTTTACTTGTTGTTTCTTACCCTAATACTCTAGTTAGATCCTAGGTTAGGGTTGTTTGGCACACTAATTTTTAAATATGGCATGTTTGATGCCTTGTGAAATCTTGTGGTTGTGCCTAAGAACCCTACAGTGGTATCAGAGCCTAACTAGAGCATTAAGCGTTGTCTAGACGAAGTTAGAATTCCGATCGAACCCTGAAAACTCGAAACGGACCCCCTCTCTAGAAATTTTTCAAAAAGTTGGATATTTCCATGTTAAAAATATTCAAAAATCATGAAGGTAATTCTATGGACACACCTGAAGAACGAAACCCTAACTCGTCTAAGTGACCGCGGATCCGCGGCCAAAACATGGTTTTGGCGGCGGATCCGCGGCGCCACATGAGAGGCTTGGGTCGGGCCCTTTAGCTGTTGGTCCGTAGGTACTGGGGCATGCTTCTGGGCATTTTTAATTCTGCTTAAGTGTTGAGCTCTCTGGAAATTTTGGGAATTCGTTGATTCGATCGAAATATTTAACGTCGCCTAGCTTTCTGTGATTGTGATACAATATTTGGAATCCACTATTATTAGTTATGTGATAACTAGTATGAATTTTGCAAATCTAGCAGTTTAGTCTCAATTGATCGGTTGCCACGGAATTTTGATGTTGATCAAAAGTTCTTCGCAATTACGTAGTGTACGCGGATACTCGTCGGGTAACCTTATTAGATAGCCACACCCCATAGCCCCGACCAAGTGACTGTAGGAGAACCTCGTCGCCAAAAGCATCCGTTCGGGTGCTCGCGACTGTGGTGTTCCGCCTTAGTGCACTTCGTCGACGGCATCGGGGGGTGCGGCCGTCTAATAAAGTTTCCGACGAGCATTCGATCATGTTATCGGGAATCTTGTTGAATTACCCGACAGGCTATTGGAAAGAGTTTTCAATATCGAGACTAAAATGCGGGGTTTATAATTGTTAGGCATGTGATGTCGAAGGAATTCAATTGGTTAGGCATGAAATCCAAAGTATGTGATACATTAGGTTTATGATGTTTAAGATAGTTGCGGATTCCAACTGTTGTAGTTTTTCACTTTCTTTTCTGCGACCGTAAGTGTAATATGTAGGGTATCGCCAGTTTCGTTGCTATATGTCAACGAAAATTGGGATACGCATATTTACTTACGTTGATGACATGTGATGTTATGTGTTGCTGGGATATGTTATATTGGATCGTCGTGTTTGAATAGCCGGGGTTTTTTATGTGAGATGGGAGTTTTTATTTTCAATCATATATAATTCAATATATGTAATATTCTTTTATTGGGGCACTTCCGGGTTGACGATGATGTCCCCATTGTTGTATATTATTTACTTTTCCGCATTAGGATGGACCAAGGAGGGGAGCACAAGTAACCGGGTTCTAGAGTCCTGTGGGAGACCATCTCGAGGCGTCGAGTCCGGGTCTCCTAACTCTAGAATTGGTAGGGTTGTTTGCCACTCTCGTATGAGTCTAGGGATATGGGTTTGGCTATTCATCGCGACCATGGAATCCGTGTTTTATACAGGCTTAATATAAAACCCGGAAATCCTATTATATCCAATATTTCATATGTTGATTTCTACTGCGATATCTGTGATGTGATCATTTGAAATGTTGAGATAGATACTGTATATAGTATATATGATATATTATATAGACGTTGTTTATGTTTTACACCCGTGGTAGCCCTACCCGGCTCTGCCGTTAGTTACCTAACCTAACAGTGCATAACGGGACATCGAGGCGAATGCGGATGGCATAAGCGTACGTTGTATTTATCTGTGATGTTTAGGTAATTTAAAATGATAGGACTTCATTAATGAGATTAATGAAAGGAAAATAAATCTAATGATGTTTTGGAATCGAATTTTCAAAAACAGGTAACTCTAGTTGTTGCTTTGCATAGCGGTATTCCTTGTAGAATATCCGCACCTTATTCGATAAGGAAAGAGCCGAGATCCCTTCACCGGGAGTGACCTCTTTAGCGAAACTAGCAGATGCTACAAACTCGGTTTTTCTTTTGATTGCTTTTTCTAGTTCTTGCTTTGCATAATTGTATTGTGAATATCCTGCACCTCATTCGACGAGGAAAGAGCCGAGATCCCTTCACCGGGAGTGACCTCTTTAGCAAAACTAGAAAAAGCCTAAAAAATACTCCTTTTCAAAATCACTCGATTCTACAACGATATCAAGTTCATTACGCAAAAGGTTTTCATAAAAACCTGTCGTAGCCCTCCGTCATTTCAGATAAGTACTACTCAGTATTCGTGCTACGGTAGTTTGGCCTGCGTCAAGGCGTAGTGTGCGGTAGCTAACTAGTGCTTATCCGCTGCATACGATGCGATTGGATTAGGGTATTCGTACGACAGTGTTTGGCCTGCGTCAAGGGTCGTGCGGATGGGTTTAATTCAATCAGGAAATGACGAGTTGAACTTGACTAGCTGACTATGGGTTGTTTGGCCTGCGTCAAGGTCATAGGTTGCTAGGGGCAAAATATTATCGGGAATTTCAAGTGTTGAAATTTGCAATGAGATTGCATACCTTCTATGAGATAGTTGGATCCTGATACCCACTGCGAGTAAGAATTACTCCTGAGAGAGTTTTACACAAGACAATTAGCCGATCAAGTAGGTGTCTAGAAAGGTGTTTACGAGGTTATGCCTCTAGAAAAATGAGGTTTATTTTAATTAGGTCCGTGCCAAAGCACGGGGAACCTTCCTCAAAGTATCGGCACTGGCCTAGCTGAAAGATTGGCGAACTTGTAGGGTGTAATTAATCCCGGCTAGTCTTTCCTTTTAAGGTTTGAAGAAAGATTTGATAAAAACAGTGGGAGCCATCCTGATTAGATAAAATATATAACCAATCTAATTTTGCAAGAGTGCACGCAGAGTGTTTTCTTCTCTCTCTCTCTCCAGGTAGCGACCATGTTACACCTTAATCAAGATAATAATATGGATGTATTGACCGAACCCGCTTGTTATACTGAGCTGGGAAACGTTGGTCCCGCTCCAACTTATAATTGTTATAAGACCGAGCAGGAAAATAGGGGAATACCAGGATTCCCATGCCGTCCAAACGAAGAAAGTGCTTGTTGATGCATCTTCTTCGGGTGTGTTCGTTACCGAGAACAGTTTCTCAGTATCCTCTACATCCTAGGTATTTGATACCGGATCAGGATCCCGCATATGTAATCTGTTACATGGGCTACAGAAAGGTAAAGAACTGGGAAAGGGTGATATGTCTCTAATTGTAGAGAATGGTGCAACTGTTGCAGCCAAATCAATTGGCAAATATCACCTTGTATTACCGAAATACATTGATTCTGAACGAATATTATTAGATACCGAACCTGATATACAACATCATATCAGTCTCTTTATTTACTAAAGAAGGATATAATTTTGTATTGTTGGATAACGTTTTGAACATTTCCTATATCAAAGAGTTGATCATTTCAGGCACGTTATCTAATGACATATACGTTCTAAATCAAACCACATTTCTCAACGTATAGAACACACACAAGAGAAAAAGTTCAAAAATGAACGAATCCTTCTTGAGGCATTGTAGACTAGGTCATATCAATGCGACCCGACTAGCTAAGTTGTATTTAGATGCATATTTAAATCAGTTTGAATTTGCATCTTATGAAACTTTCCAGTCATGTCACAAAGATAAAATGACCATAGCTCCGTTTACTTGAAACAGAGAAAGAGTTAATGAACTCTTGGGGATGATACATGATGGTGTATGTGGTCCCCTGTCTACATATGCCAGGAATGGTTCTTTGTACTTCATTACATTCACTGATGATCTCTCAAGATTCGCACATATGTTCCTGTTGAAACACAAGTCTGAAGCTTTTTGAGAAATTCAATGAATATAAGTCAGAAGTAGAGAACCAAAATGGGTATAAGTATTATGTCCTTTTATGTGATCAGGGAGGAAAATACTTGAGCACGGAGATCCTGGACTATTTTAAAGGAGAATGAGATTCTCTCTCAGCATTACTCCTCCGTATACACCATAGCACTGTTAGTTATATGTATGCCCTAGAGGCCATTACTGTACATTGGATGTATATTGTAGTGGATGTTGGGACATATATAAGTAGGACTTTCTTGCTCGACATGATAGTACGCTATCTGGTTGCTCTTTATCTTAACATGTATACTTTCTGTCTCTCTGATTACATGTTGATAAAGCCCTTAGGATGTGTACTCGACTTCCAGGACTATGATGAAGATCATACTAGTGGGGCCTGGGTAGTCAATGAGTACATCCTTCATTGTTCCTAGTCGTGGGAATATCGAGACGGGGCATCGATATTCCAGAGTAGACTAGCATATATCTTCTCGACCCATGTGATGGGCGATGGATGATCCCATATCCATTAGTGTTTGACATCGGAGATGGTATGCGGGTGCTCAGTGGAAACTGGGTACACTGAACGGACTCGCCGAGAACTCCCAGATGGTATTATACCTCACGTCAGATGGCAGTTCTCTGGTGACACTGGTACAGCTTAGTCTGTTGACCCGAGATCGTCATAGAGTCTTGTGTGTCTCCCACTGTGCTTTGATTTCCACCCTACCACGGCTCTACTGAGGCGTGCAAACAGGTGGTTTTTGGGTACAGTTCCGATTCACATGGAGGCAATGAGCGATAGGAGGAGATTCGTCTCTCCCGGTATTGGGGGTTGATGTTGCGCTATGCTCGACTGGCCATAACAGGAAATCCCTGGCCAAGGTTGCGGTGACCTACTGGTAGGTGTTATCAGTAGTTTCACACATATTATGGACCTTACATCGGCATGACTTATCAAGCTATTGGGGTCTAACGTTTACCACCCCTAGGCGAGATATGCGACATATCAGACGAACAGACCGGACTGTACGGTAAGTGTTACTGGTTGGATTCACAGGAGTGTGAGCGGGCTTGCTCGTCGATCTTCTGATCGCTCAATACCCGGGTGGCCGTTACGTTTAGCAGACCGCTTGCGGCTTGTGGGTGCTTGATATGATCATCATCTGCTGCCGGCGTATTGACGAGTCTTTAGAGTCCTACACAGAGGTTTCCTGGCTCAAGCGAAACGAAATAGGAGCGCATATGAGATATGTGCAGGACCGAGAATGCGTGTATGTGATATCGTATTTCATTCTCGTGATGGATGTATCGATTGGTTATATGCGATATAACCTAGTTATCGAATCAAGGGTTGATTCGATAAGCCGATACATAGGATACTGGTCGGTTATATGCGATATGACCGGATCGTTAAATCAAGTGTTGATTTAATGATTTAATGTATAATTATATATTTGATATATTACTTAGCATTAACTAGTATTGGTTCACTTTAAGTAGATTTTCTCACTTGATTTGTGCAAGTTGTATATGTGATATACTTTTGTGCACTTGATTGTATCATGTTTGATGATACATGCTTATTTGGTTAAGTGTAAAGAATTAAACCATGGTTAAGTTGTTGATTAGGGTTTTACTTATTCATTTATCTTATTTATTTATTCATTTTGAATAAATTGAAAGATAAATGAATGGTGGCTTCATTTGTTTTTAGTTGAAGCTTCATGAAGCTTTGACTAAATGACCTTTTTGTTCTCATCCTTAACCCTAACCATTCAACCTAACCTTAGTCAATTCTCTACACTTAACTAAGGTTAAGATTATGATAAGTATTCATTTTATTATCTATTTTTAAATAACTTATCATATCATCTTCTTCTTCTTCATCTTCTTCTTCCATGAAGAAAAGCTTGCTACATCAATAGCAAGTGATGAAAACAAGTGAGAAATCCAATTCTAAAGTGAACCCACTTCCTATTTCTTCATCCTCTACCTCTTGCCAAGTAGTATAGGGTGTTTTCTTCACAAGTTTCATGACTTGGTGAAGTCGGAGTTTGATCGTGTGATGCCTCGACGTAGATCATCTTCGGCATCGAAGCTGACGATCAAGCCCGCCCATTTCTTCGATGAAGCCGATGCTAGAGTTCGGGATCCGACTTGGACAGCGGAAGGACATCGTCGCGGAGCCTAGGACGTGGAGGACCGGATCTACAAAGGTTGTAGCTTCTTTCCTTTAGATAAAAGTCGTTAACTTGCATCGCATAGCCTATATATCTAGTTAACGATCCGTATTAGGGTTTCTCGGCACTTGTAAAATTTAAATTGGCCGTGTTTGATCACTTGCAAGACTTCATTAGTGTGCCTAGGAACCCTACAAGCACGTCGGTGTATCGAGGCGGAGAAATCACACCCTATTAGATATGGTGTGCTCTATGATGAGTACTACTGAGTTACCTATTTCCTTTTGGGGTTATGCACTTGTGAAGCTGCATACCTATTGAATAGCGTTCAAACCAAATCAGGTGCCTACCACTCCATATGAGATATGGTGTGGGAAGAGCCCATGTCTTAAGTAAGTTAAGATTTGGGGTTGTCCGACCTATGTCTAAAAGAAAAATCCGGACAAGCTCGAGGTAAGGTCAGTTCTGTGGAAGTTTGTTGGATATCCCAAATATTCGCAAGGGAATATCTTCTACCACACCGAGGAACAAAAGGTGTTTTATTTCTCGGCATGCCACTTTTTTAGAAAAGGAATTTATTTTGGAAACAAATTTGTGGTCATGAGGTAGAACTGGAAGAAGTTCCAGTTATACAAACTACAGCTGATGATTTGGTAGAATCGGAAGGATTCAATAGTACCCGACGAACCTCAGCCTCTCCACCGATCTGGTAGGGTTCCTCACCCACCTGAGAAATACTTCGGTTTTCTCTATGACAGTAGGAGCGAGAATTACATCTTGAGATGATGACCCAACTAGTTTCGAGCAGGCCATCAAGAGTAGGGACTCTGTGAGAATGGCTGGATGCTATGTGATCTGAGATGGAATCTATGTACACCAACAAAGTATGGACTTTGGTTGCTATATCTGAAGGGTTAAATCCCCATCAGGAGCAAGTATATCTTGAGAAGATTACCTGGTGTAGATGGAAAAGTTGAGACTTTCAAAGCTAGACTTGTTGTAAAAGATTCTCTTCATCGACCAGGTATGGTTTATGATGAAACCTTTTCTCCAGTGACTATGCTTAAGTCCGTCCGGATCCTACTTACCATTGCTACATACCATGACTATGATATCTGGTGGTTGGGTGTCATGACTGCTTTTCTAAATAATGATTTAGAAGAGAGCGTCTATAAGTACACAGCCAGAGGGCTTCGTAGACAGTGGGAGCAGCAGAAACGTGTGCAAGTTGCGTTATGGGTTAAAACAAGCATCGCAGAGTTGGAACATCTGTTTTGATGTGGTAGTCAAAGAGTTTGACATCATCAAAATGGTAGATGGACCATGTATATACAAAAGGGTAGTAGGGAGTATGGTGGCATTCCCCGTATTGTACGTGGAAGATATACTCTTGATAGGGAAAGAGTTTCCTATGCTACACTCGGTCAATCTCCTCTTATCACATTGATTCTCTATATAGGATCAAGGTGATACCTCCTAAATCCTGGGTTTTGGATCTATGAGATGGATCTAAGTGGATGTTAGGATTCTCACTAGGTGTAGTGAGATGGTATTAATAGATCCTGGGGAGAATCACTGGATAGCTTCCAGGGTAGTAAGGTCGACTGAATGTCAATCACAGGCATTATCTTTACCCTCAAAAGAGGGACGGTATGTTGGAAGAGTTCCAAGCTAGATACCGTGGAAAAATAGACGATAAAGGCTGGATACATCGCTACCAATGATATTACCAAAGAGGCAGTCTGGATGTATATAAGTTCATAAGATGAACTTCGTACCTACCATTGTGTGACAATGGAGTTATGGCTTTGACCTAGGAACCCTCGTCCCATCAGTGACCCAGACATATTCTAAGGCAGTATCACCTGATTATGGAGATGGTTGGTCTCTAGGGAGATCGAGGTTAAGAGAGTAGACTCATAGGACAACACGGCGGATCCACTCACATAGGCCTTTTCCCAGAGAGAGACTTTTATGGGATGGTTGAGTATGAGATACTACAACCACTGCTATATCATGGCCCTAGTGCAAGTGGGAGATTTTTAGTTATATGTATGCCCTAGAGGCCATTACTGTACATGAGATGTACAATGTAGTGGATGCTTGGAAATATATAGGGAGGACTTTCTTGCTCGACATGATAGTATGTCATCTGGTTACTCTTTATCTTAACATGTACACTGATTGTCTCTCTGTTACATGTTGGTAAAGCCCTTAGGATGCGTACTTGACTACCTAGATTATGATGGAGATCATACTAGTGGGACAAAGGTAGTCTGTGAGTACATCCTTTATTGTCCCAGTCGTGGGTGTATAGAGACGGGGCATCGATATACCAGAGTAAACTAGCGTATAGCTTCTCGACCCATGTAGATGGGCGATGGATGATCCCATATCCACTGGTGTTTGACATCAGAGATGGTATACGGGTGCTCAGTGGAGACCGAGTACACTGGACGGACTCGCCGAGAACTCCCAGATGGTATTATACCTCACGTCAGATAGCAGTTCTCTGGTGACACTAGTACAGGTTAGTCTGTCGACCCGAGATCGTCATAGAGTCTTGTGTGATTCACACTGTGCTTTGATTTCCACCTTACCATGTTCATGAGAACGTGCAAAACGGTGGTTTTGGGGTACAGTCCCGAGTCACATGGAGGCAATGAGCGATGGGAGGGGATTCGTCTCTCCCAATATTGGGGGTTGATGTTGCGTTGTGCTCGATTGGCTATAACAGGAAGTCCCTGGCCAGGGCTGTTTCAGATATTTACTGGTAATTGTTACCGGTAGTTTCTCGACCCGTTATGAGCCTCATATCGGCACGACTTATCGAGTTACTGGGGTCTAACGTTTACCACCACTAGACGAAATATGCGACATATCAGACGAAGAGACCGGACTGTACGGTAGTGTTACTGATTGGATTCGCAGGAGTATGAGCAGGCTTGCTTGTTGATCTTCTGATCGCTTAATACCCGGGTGGCCGTTACGTTTAGCAGACTGCTTGCGGCTTATGGGTGTTTGATATGATCATCACCTACTGCTGGCGTATTGATGAGTCTTTAGAGTCCTACACAGAGGTTTCCTGGTTCATGCGAAATAGAGTAGGAGCACATATGTGATATGTGCAAGACCGAGATTAATGCGCGTATGTGATACCGCATTCTATTCTCGCGATTCGTGACATCGGTCGGTTATATGAGATATAGCCGGATTATCGGATCAAGTGTCGATTCGATAAGTTGTTGGATTTGATATTAGTCGGTTATATGTGATATAGCCGGATTATTAAATCAAGTGTTGATTTAATAATTTAATGTATAATTGTATATTCGATATACTAGATTACATTAACTAATATTAGCTCACTTATGATTTCTTTTCTCACATGTGTGCATTAGTGTATATGTGATATATATTAATGTACAACTTTTGTGTCATGGTTGTTGATACACACTACATGGGTGATGAGACTTACACCATACTAATTATAATGTAGGATCTAAATATTTAAAGTAAATCCAAATTAGTGGTTAATTGGTCACATGCATGAAGCTTTGAGAAGCTTATGGATGCATTGACTTGGTCCACTAATTTTGTTTTACTAAAGATATTTATTAACCTAACCATTATAATTTAGCCATGGTTTATTCTCTACATGGGTTAATGTATGACACTAACTCACCCATGGTTGCTATTCTCACCTCATGAATTCATTCTCTCATCTTCTTCACTTGAGCTTCTTCTTCCTCATGAGAAAAGCTCACTAGCTTTTCTCAAGGTGAGAAAATATTGTGAGAAAAATAAATCTAAGGAGAGCCCACTTCCTACTTCATCATCCTCTACTACTTGCCATTTAGTTTATGGTGTTTGCTTCACTAATTTCACAATTAGTGAAGAGGTGGCATGAGCTTGAGTCTCCTCGACGTAGATCATCTTCGGCCTCGAAGACTTCGAGCAAGCTTGTTCATTTCTCCGGGAGAACCCATACTAGAGTTCGGGAGATCGATACTCGCAGCGAAGGGACTACTGCACGGAGCTTTAGAAGTGAAGGACCGGTCTACAAAGGTTGTATTCCTCATTCACTTAGAAGTAAAGTTGTTTACTTGTTGTTTCTTACCCTAATACTCTAGTTAGATCCTAGGTTAGGGTTGTTTGGCACACTAATTTTTAAATACGGCATGTTTGATGCCTTGTGAAACCTTGTGGTTGTGCCTAAGAACTCTACAGTATTCCTGTTGAAACACAAGTCTAAAGGTTTTGAGATATTCAAAGAATATAAGTCAGAAGTAGAGAACCAAAAACGGGTATAAGTATTATGTCCTTTGATGTGATCAGGGACGAGAATACTTGAGCATAGGTGTTCCAGGACTATTCTAAAGGAGAATGAGATTCTCTTTCAGCATTACTCCTCCGTATTCACCACAGCACAACGGTGTATCGGGGCGGAGCAATCGCACCCTATTAGATATGGTGCGCTCTATGATCAGTACTACTGAGTTGCCTATTTCCTTTTGGGGTTATGCACTTGAGAAGCTGCATACCTATTGAATTGGGTTCCAACCAAATCAGGTGCCTACCACTCCATATGCGTTATGGTATAGGAAGAGCCCATATCTTATGTAAGTTAAGATTTGGGGTTGTCCGGCCTACGTCTAAAAGCAAAATCCGAACAAGCTCGAGGCAAAGTCAGTTATATGGAAGTTTGTTGGATATCCCAAGCATTTGCAAGGTATATCTTCTACCACACCGAGGAACAAAAGGTGTTTTTTTTCTCGGCATGCCACCTTTTTAGAAAAGGAATTTTTTATGGAAGAAATTTATGGTCATGAGGTAGAACTAGAAGGAGTTCAAGCTATACAAACTACAGCTGATGATTTGGTAGAACCGGAGGATTCAATAGTTCCTGACGGACCTCAGCCTCTCCGCCGATCTGGTAGGGTTCCTCATCCGCCTAAGAGATGCTTTGGTTTTCTCAATGACAGTGGGAACGAGGATTGCATCATGAGATGATCACCCAACTAGTTTCGAGCAGGCCATCAAGAGTGGGGACTCTGTAAGAATGGCTGAATACTAAGCAATCTGAGATGGAATCTATGTACACCAACAAAGTATGGACTTTGGTTGCTATATCTGAAGGGTTAAACCCCCATCAAGATCAAGTATACCTTCAAAAGATTACTTGGTGTAGATGAAAAAGTTGAGACTTTCAAAGCTAGACTTGTTGTAAAAGGTTCTCGTCATCGACCAGGTGTGGTTTATGATGAAACCTTTTCTCCGGTAGCTATGCTTAAGTCCATCCGGATCCTACTTGCCATTGCTACATACCATGACTACGATATCTGGCGGTTGGGTGTCATGATTGCTTTGCTAAATAGTGATTTAGAATAGAGCGTCTATAAGTACACAACCAGAGGGCTTCGTAGACAGTGGGAGCAGCGGAAACGTATGCAAGTTTCTTTACGGGTTAAAGCAGGCATCGTGGAGTTGGAACATCTGTTTTGATGTGGTAGTCAAAGAGTTTGACTTCATCAAAATGGTAGATGGACCATGTATATACAAAAGGGTAGTAGGGAGTATGGTGTCGTTCCCCGTATTGTACGTGGAAGATATACTCTTGATAGGGAAGGTGTTTCCTATGCTACACTCGGTTAATCTCCTCTTATCACATTGATTCTCCATATAGGATCAAGATGATAGCTCCTAAATCCTGGGTTTTGGATCTATGAGATGGATCTAAGTGGATGTTAGGATTCTCACTAGGTGTAATGAGATGGTATCAATCAATACTGGAGAGAATCACTAGAAAGCTTCCAAGGTGGTAAGGTCGACTGAATGTCAGTCACAGGCATTGTCTTTACCCTCAGTGGAAGGACGGTATGTTGGAAGAGTTCCAAGCTAGATACCATGACAAACTAGACGATAAAGGCTCGATACATCGCTACCAACGTACTACCAAAGAGGCAGTCTGGGTGTATATAAGTTCATGAGATGAACTTCGTTCCTACCATTGTATGACAATGGAGTTGTGGATTATGCCTAGGAACCCCCGTCCCATCAGTGATCCAGACATATTCTAAGGCAGTATCACCTGATCATGGAGATGGTTGATCTCCAGGGAGATTGAGGTTAGGAGAGTAGACTTAGAGAACAACACGGCGGATCCACTCACAAAGGCTTTTCCCAAGAGAGACTTTTATGGGATGGTTGAGTATTGGATACTACAACCACTGCTGATTGTTGGGTATTGGATACTACAACATATGGCCCTAGTGCAAGTGGGAGATTGTTAGTTATATGTATGCCCTAGAGGACATTATTGTACATGAGATGTATATTATAGTGGATGCTTGGACATACATAGGGAGGACTTTCTTGCTTGACATAATAGTATGTTATCTGGTTGCACTTTATCTTAACATGTACACTGATTGCCTCTCTGTTACATGTTGATAAAGCCTTCAAGATGTGTACTTGACTACCTAGATTATGATACGGATTATACTAGTGGGACAAAGGTAGTCGGTATGTACATCCTTTAATGTCCCTAGTCGTGGGTGTATCGAGACGGAGCATCGATATACCAGAGTAGACTAGCGTGTAGCTTCTCGACCCATGTAGATGGTGTTGGAGATAGTGCCCTCAAAGTCAATTATTGGATCGCAGGTACGTGATTGCAATGATTGAGGCAGGACCTATACCGATATGACAGTCTTACTCAAGATGATAGTATGCTATCTGGTTTGTCTTTATCATTGTATACATGCTTTAGTTCACTATTGCATGATGATAGAGCCCATAGGATTCTTGCTTAACTACCAGCAGTATGATGGCGATCATATACGTGGGAGCTTGGGTCTGTAAGCACATCCTTAATGTGTCCCTAGTCGTGGGAGTTTCGAGACAGGGCATCGATACTCCAGAGTAGACTAATGTATACAGTCGAGACCCCGACGAGGGGCAATGGCCAGTCTCACAAGCCATTGGTGTCAGTTGGTTCACCTAAGATGTATACAGGTGCTCATTGGGTTATGAGTACACCAGACAGGACTCGCCGGGAACATGCTAGTTGGTATTATACATATCGTCAGATAGCAGTTCCCTGGTGACATGTGTACAGGTTGGTTCATCGACCTGAGGTCGTCATTTGTCTCGTGTGAGTTCCCACTGTGGTTTGATTTCTACCATACCACGGCTCAAAGGAGTCGTGCAAACAGGTCTTTTTTGGGTACAGTCCCGAGCCACATGGAGGCAAGTGAGCAGATCGGCAGAGGATTCGTCTCTCCTGGTATTGGGGGTGAGATTGCGCTGTGTCTAGGAGAGCCATTACACAAAGCCCTCAGCCGAGGCAGGAGATTTACTGGTAGGTACTCCAGTAGTATCTCAGGGTGTTCTGGGCTACTCTCTGACACGACTTATACTGCTATTGGGGGTCTGACGTTACCAGCCCCTAGGCCGATATGCGATACTCATAGATGAACGGACCGGACTGTATGTATATTGTCACTGTTAGGCTCAGTAGGGTTTATGGATGAGTTCGCTCGTCAGCCTCCCTTCCAATCAATACATAGGTAACCGTTACGTACAGCCAGTACCTCTGACGTGCTAGTGGTTATACCCAGTGCCAGTGTGTTGATGAGTCATTAGAGTCCCCCACAGACACTTTCCCAAAGTCCAGGCGAAACGTTGTAGAGACCGTATGGTTTTATGGAAAGGTTCGGAAAATGCACATGCGTTTTCGCACGTGTCATATTTTGGGCAGATAATACTGGTCGGCTTTGGTTTAAGCCAGATCGGAGTATTATGCTGTGTAAATATAATATCTTTGTCTCAGTTGCATTTGTATTCGGTCGTAATACAAATGCGGGTATGTTTATACTGATACGTGGTTATCCTGAAATTCGTTTCAGGATCACTTTTGGAAGTTGCCAGTTTCTAGTTTTCTATCAGCCGTATTTAACATTCGGTTAAAATACAGATTTATCTTTTCTTGAGATGAGTGTGGAAGCTTCTAGATGATGACTAGGATGGTGAGGTGGCTTGTGACTCATTTGTGCTTTAAATGATCATTTAATGTTTTTGATGACAAGGTTAAGTGATTCATTAGTTCATTAAATGAGTTCATACTAGGTGTTTCATGACTCATTGTTTCATTCATGATAATGGTCACCCCCCCTCCTACACTCACCTCCCTTTCTTCTATAAATGGCCGGCCATTCATTTGGTGGAGTTCATGGTGGTTAGAAAAAAGATATAGTTATTTGGTTCATGGAAATTAAGCTTACTCATTTCATATTTCCACCTGATCCAAAATGCAACTTCATTAACCGTTCGTCCATAGTTTTGGACGCAACGAGACAAAGTGTTCTACTCATTCTCTACATCAATCATGGTCATCTCTTTTAGCAAACTTGATGATCGAGTTGCCTCGGTTCAGAGGCGGGAGCCCATTTAAAGATCCGTCGACGTGGTGCCACCTGGACGAGAAGACTGGAGATTCAGGAGATCGGAGCAGCCGCAACAAAGCGTGGGATGATGGTTGAAGACCGAAGGACTCGGATCATTCGGTATAACGCTTCTACCCACTTTGTAGTTTGTTAGTTTAGCTTTAATGGCATATCCGGGTTATAGTACGCGATAGCGCCAGTTTGTAAAAAGTTTTTGTTCCGCATTTGGCGTCTGTTAGACGGCCGGGGCGCTACCGTGGACTTACAGTGGTATCAGAGCCTCACCATTAAGCTTTACTAACTTGTGCTAACGCATTTAAAATATCGATCGAACGGATTTTCGAAAACCGCAAATTCCAGGGTTATAGTTTCTGTCGATTTTAAACAGTGTCTAAAAATTATTTTACATATCACAGAAAACTAAGCAGGCTTTTCTAAGCATTCTGGAAAACTTTGGGCACGTGATCCCACAAGACCACCGCGGAACCGCGGCTTCTTTGTGGGAACAGTGCACCAACTTTTTCCAGAGAGCTTCATTTTGGAAATTATGGTTTTTGGTATATTTCTTTTGGGCCCAGATTTTGTTACTGTACAGCAGATGTACATAGGGCCCACTTCAGGAAGTTTTGTCGATCGAAATTTTAAACTTGTTAGTATGCAGTATTTACTTATATCTCCGACCGGGAATGTCATTTGAGCGGTAAACTGCGTCTAATTGCTATAGTTCTTTTAGACGGGTTTGCGAACGTGACATTCGCGTTGATATTCTGTGTTGTGCTATGATGTTGCGGATATGTCGTGGTGGATAGCAGGGTGCAATGATAGTGTTGTTTGGATTTATTTATACATTTGATATTGCGGGGCGAGCGTCCAACATGTGGACTGTCGTCACTGCCTGTTGTATAATATTCTTTTAGGGCACGACCGGGTTGAGGTCGATGTACCCGTTGTATATTTTTTTTATTTCTGTACTAGGTTTATCCCGTGAAGGAGTGCACAGATAGCCGGGTTCTGGAGGGCAACGGGTCCGTATCTCATGGCTTTGAGAGGCAGAGGGGCCTCACTCTAGAATTGGCAGACTATTCGCCGCGCTCGTAGGGGGTACAGGTTGACCCAAGGAGGGGTGCTCAATTTACCGGATTCCGTGAAGTGCCGGGTGTTCCATTCACTATGCTGTGGGGGACTACCTCGCTTCAGGTTTTGGCAGGTAACTTGCCGCACCCGTAGGGGTCTAGGTTTCATTGCACAGGCTATTCACACGACTAGGGGAATGTCAGGTTTCAGCAGCGGCTCTGTGAAACCCGAGGATCCCAGATTATCTGTATTGTTCTGTGATGCTTATTACTTTTCTGTAATGTTGCATATTATCATGCCTGGAGCGATTATTGTATATTGGTATATATATATACTATTAGATGTTGTATATGTTTTACACCCGCGTTAGTCCAGCCCCCGCTCTGTCGTTAGTTAAGTAACCTAACGGTGATGAGACCCGGTGACGAATGCGGATGGCATATACGTACATTATATTTTCGTTCTTTTCTGGTGTGATTGATTGATGGGACTGCATTGATTCTTATCAATGCAAGATAAAACAAACCTATATTTGATGTTGTTGGAACAAATTTTAAAAAGGTGTTATTACAAAGATGTTTCCTTTTGTTTTGCATAGTGATATTCAGTTGGAATATCCTGCACCTCATTCGACGAGGCAAGGGCTGATATCCCTTCACTAGGAAAAACTCCTTGGGCAGAAGTTTGCGTCAGGTTAATAAATTCATTATAGTCGATTACAAGTTGCTTTGCATCGCGGTATTCAGTTGGAATATCCTACACCTCATTCCACGAGGAAAGAGCCGAGATCCCTTCACCGGGAGTGACCTCTTTAGCAAAAGGTTTTTCGTCACTATATTTTTATAAAAAGCTATCAGGTTCCTTCAACGAGATCAAGTTCATTACGTTAAAGGTTTTTCGCCAAAAACCAGCCATAGCCCTCCGTCATTTCTTATAGATATTCAGTAGTATTCAAGCTATGCATTTAACCAACGCCAGGGCATAGTGTTTGGTAGCTGCTAGGTATTCATCTGTTGCATAGATAGATGAATTGGCTTGGGACAGTCGTTCTGCCATTTGGCCAACGTCAGGGGCATGTGCAGGTGGGTTCAAATTGACCTGGACAATGACGGGCAGAACTTGACATGTGACTTTTGATATTTTGACCAACGCCAAGATCATAAGAGTATGGGGCAAAAAAAAATCACATCGGGAGTTTCAAACATAAAGCAAACTTACCAGGCATGCGCATACCTTCTGGAGTGTGATAACTTGAGTGGCTTCCATCAAGTTATCATGCGAAGATAGTTGGATCCCGATTCTCACTGATGAGTTGGTTTACTCTTCGGGTGATTCCGACTAATTCTTCTTTCAGGTTTGGAGGAGAATTTGATATTACATTGGGAGGTTTCCTGATTAGATAAATTGATAACCATTCTGATCTAGGTTAAAGTGCACGCAGAGTGTTTCTTTTCTCTCTCTTTGGGAGCGACCTTTGACCGACCCTAGACTATGACTCAATGACCAAGTTGACCGAACCTTCTTAAAATACTGGCTTTTGAATTGTCCGAGTTGCATAAGTCATTGCCGCTCCTTCCTTTACCCTTTGTATTTCTCAGAACACCCCGTATTACTACGGACATCCACTTCCATTGGATAGATCCATCGTATGGTTATATACGAACTCGAAGGAACTTCTTCGAGGATGGATCCAGGTTCAGGAGAAATAGAATTGGTTTATTCAGTTGTTCTTTATTATCACCTTCTCTCAGGTTGTGAGGGCTCCTTAGTTTAGGAGAGTACACCTATTACGCTTATTGGATAGTCTTCTTCCAAACTATAGGCAGGTGCCAAAAGGTAGGGAATGAAGAAAACCAATTAGCCTAAGTAGGGTGTGCAGAAGGTAATATGTAAAGACAAAATAAAGGGATTAGAAAGAGGGCAAAGTAAATTGCGACTGTTATCATTCACGACCAAACCGCGTACTTCATCGCCACTCATTTTTCACCTTTAAAAAGAATAAGGTATTATTCAGTTGTCTTTTATCACCACCTTCTCTCAAGTTACGAGTACTCCTAGGATTAGGAGAGTACACCTATTATACTTACTGGATAGTCTTCTTCCAAACCATAGGCTGGTGCCGAACGGTAAGGAAGGAAGAAAACCATTTAGCCTAACGATGGTGTACAGAAGGTAATGAATAAAGACAAATAAAGGGATTTGGAGAGGTGGCAAAGAGATATACGGTTATATAGTCATGAATTGGAAGTGGCATTACTAGGAATACCAGGATACCCCTACGAAACATTTTCATGTTTCAGTGCATTGTTAAAAGAAAACTGATTTCCCGATTAAATACTTAGTCCAGGTTATGTATTTACCAGGTTTCATTCTCATATCTGTATGGTTTTACAGATGATGAGTGGGAGTAAGTTATTAGGAATTAGGTGATCATCCTCATTATATCGGAATTCGTTGTAATTGGTGATATTTGAGGAAATCGTCTGGGTACAGTTTTCAACCTGTGATGCACAGGTTATGAGTTATTCAACTCAGCGGACTTATACAGAGTATTATATGTTGTCCAGTGTCCGTCAGGACAAAGGGGTAGGTCCTCGTACTATGTTCTGTTTACTTGTGACTTCTCTAGTTTTTAGACAAGTGTTTCATAGAAATACAATGTCTAAATTTTGAGAAGTTGTGGGTATAAGAATAAAGTAGAGAACCAGGTATCGCAAGTATCGGGATTCTTCAAAGAGATCGAAGATGTAGATTCTTGTGATTGGTATTCAGTTGATAGTAATGGTTTTGAGAAACTTGTTTCTTTTTCGGGTTACTCATAATTGGATGTTTTCCTAAGTTGAGTAATGCTGATTAGCCTCTCTCCATTAAGTTGATATGCACTGGAGACGGCTGCATGATTTGAATCTGGTTCCAATTAAATTAGTGCATCTATTTCTATATTGTATATAGAATGGTTCATATCTTAACGATGTTAAGATACGGGGAGTTGTCCAGCTTATGCTTAAAACCAGACACTGGATAAATCAAGGCACGTTTCTGTAATGGCTGTTTGTGGGTTGACCCTGGCTTTGACGAGGGTTGACATTTCTACCATCTGGAAGATCAATAGTGATATTGTTCTTGACTCGCCACAGTTTTATTAAAATGGATTTTTTCAAAAAACAGTAGTGGGAGTATGGTAGAACTGGATGTGATTCCAGAACCGCAAACGATTACGGAAAATTTAATAGGACCTATATATTCAATCAGGTTTGACATTCCAATAGCCACTCTGCAGATATGGTGGGTAACCTCAGACACCCGAGAGGTACTCCGGTAGCCTCAAGGACGGTGACAGGGAGGTTCTTGTATACCCAGACTTGACACTACGGTTGTTCCAGGCTATAAGACCCGGCAGGAGAATAAGTAAAGCGTCGTTCTAAACTAGCATTAGAAGTGTACGTATATATTATTCTTCCAGAGGGTTATCGTAGTCGGTGGGAGCAGCGAAAGTATAGTGGGCAAGTAGCTTATGTCTATTTATAGACTTCAGCAATTGTAGCAGAGAAAGATCATCTAATTTTGATGAGACAGTCATGGCTTTGACTTCATCAGAATAGGGGATGGATCTGTTAAGAAGGTAGTAGGGTGTGATGTCCTGGTATTTGGATGACATACACAGAGGAGGAAGTAAAATTCTTGTACTACAATCGGTTGTACTTTGGTCATCACACAGATGTTTCTCCATAAAGGAAATGGATATAATATCTGACATTCTGGTTACTAGATCTATGGTTTTAGATCTAGTATTGGGTAGTTTCCCAATCAGGGTACTTTGATAGTATTCTAATAGTATTTTAGAATAGATGACTCCTGGCATGGTAGTGTACCTGCAGGTGATGGAGTCACCCTCTCTAAAGGTGTCTTACAGACTAAAGGGGAGAGGGATGTGCATGATTGGCAGATCACTTGCTTAGGCAATTGAGTCAATCGTGAAAAGTCAAGTACCACACCAGATGTTGTTTTTGCACTAGATGCGATAAGTTTATATTAATCCAATCCTGGAAAACATAAGGAAGCAGTTTTAGAACATAAGTGCATGTTCTACGAATTTGATGACGGCAGCCTCCATCGGGAGACGGTTATCATTCCAGGCTTCTAAGGTAACATGGATGACAGAGTGATTGTCAGAGTTATAGTTTTCCCTCTGACGAGGGACAGTATTATGGACAGGTGGTCCAAGATGATACTGTGGGAGGCATGGTGCTGGATACTTATTAGGTTCAGTTATCGATACAGTCTAAGAAGTTTGGATTTGAAGTTCATTTATGAACTAGGTCCCATCAGATATCCAGACATATTCTAAGACAGGTATTACTCGATTCGGGAGATGCCTTTCTCCGCGAACTTGAGATTAAGAGAGACATAGAAAGAAACATCAGGGCGGATCCACTCACCTATTTCTCGAACACAAGAGTTTTACAAACTAGCTTTGTAAAACTGATTAGTAGAGGAGTTGGATGTTCGGTATCATACGGGATGTGAGTATGCGACATCACAATAATTAGCCTTAAGTGCAAGTGGGAGATTGTTGTAGATAGTGCCCTCAAAGTCAATTATTGGATCGCAGGTACGTGATTGCAATGATTGAGGCAGGACCTATACCGATATGACAGTCTTGCTCAAGATGATATTATGCTATCTGGTTTGTCTTTATCATCGTATACATGCTTTAGTTCACTATTGCATGATGATAGAGCCCATAGGATTCTTTCTTGACTACCAGCAGTATGATGGCGATCATATACGTGGGAGCTGGGGTCTGTAAGCACATCCTTAAAGTGTCCCTAGTCGTGGGAGTTTCGAGACAGGGCATCGATACTCCAGAGTAGACTAGTGTATACAGTCGAGACTCCGACGAGGGGCAATGGCCGGTCTCACAAGCCATCGGTGTCATTTGGTTCACCTAAGATGTATACAGGTGCTCATTGGGTTATGAGTACACCGGACAGGACTCGCCGGGAACATGCTAGTTGGTATTATACATATCGTCAGATAGCAGTTCCCTGGTGACATGTGTACAGGTTAGTTCATTGACCTGAGGTCGTCATTTGTCTCGTGTGAGTTCCCACTGTGCTTTGATTTCTGCCCTACCATGGCTCAAAGGAGTCATGCAAACAGGTCTTTTTTGGGTACAGTCCCGAGCAACATGGAAGCAAGTGAGCGGATCGACAGGGGATTCGTCTCTCCCGGTATTGGGGGTGAGATCGCGCTGTGTCTAGGAGAGCCATTACACAAAGCCCTCGACCGAGGCAGGAGATTTACTGGTAGGTACTCCAGTAGTATCTCAGGGTGTTCTGGGCTACTCTCTGACACGACTTATACTGCTATTGGGGGTCTGACGTTACCAGCCCCTAGGCCAATATGCGATACTCATAGACGAACGGACCGGACTGTATGTATATTGTCACTGTTAGGCTCAGTAGGGTTTATGGATGAGTTCGCTCGTCAGCTTCCTTTCCAATCAATACATAGGCAACCAGTGCCAGTGTGTTGATGAGTTATTAGAGTCCCCCACAAACACTTTCCCAAAGTTTGGGCGAAACGTTGTAGAGGCCATATGGTTTTATGGCAAGATTCGGAAAATGTACGTGCGTTTTCGCACGTGTCATATTTCGGGCAGATAATACTGGTCGGCTTTGGTTTAAGCCGGATCGGAGTATTATACTTTGTAGATATAATATCTTTGTCTCAGTTGCATTTATATTCGGTCGTAATACAAATGCGGGTATGTTTATACTGATACGGGGTTATCCTGAAATTCGTTTCAGGATCACTTTTGGAAGTTGCCAGTTTCCAGTTTTCTATCAGCCGTATCTAACATTCGGTTAAAATGCGGATTTATCTTTTCTTGAGATGAGTGTGGAAGCTTCTAGATGATGACTAGGATAGTGAGGTGGCTTGTGACTCATTTGTGCTTTAAATGATCATTTAATGTTTTTGATGACAAGGTTAAGTGATTCATTAGTTCATTAAATGAGTTCATACTAGGTGTTTCATGACTCATTGTTTCATTCATGATAATGGTCACCCCCCTCTCCTACACCCACCTCCTTTGCTTCTATAAATGGCCGGCCATTCATTTGGTGGAGTTCATGGTGGTTAGAAAAAAAGATATAGTTATTTGGTTCATGGAAATTAAGCTTACTCATTTCATATTTCCACCCGATCCAAAAGGCAACTTCATTAACCGTTCGTCCATAGTTTTGGACGTAACGAGACAAAGTGTTCTACTCATTCTCTACATCAATCTTGGTCATCTCTTTTAGCAAACTTGATGATCGAGTTTCCTCGGTTCAGAGGCGGGAGCCCGTTTAAAGATCCGTCGACGTGGTGCCACCTGGACGAGAAGACTGGAGATTCAGGAGATCGAAGCAGCCGCAACAAAGCGTAGGATGATGGTTGAAGACCGAAAGACTCGGATCATTCGGTATAACGGTTCTACCGACTTTGTAGTTTGTTAGTTTAGTTTTAATGGCAGATCCGGGTTATAGTACGCGATAGCGCCAGTTTGTAAAAAGTTTTTGTTCGGCATTTGGCGTCTGTTAGACGGTCGGGGCGCTACCGTAGACTTACAGATGGGCGATGGATGATCCCATATCCATTGGTGTTTGACAACAGAGACGATATACGGGTGCTCAGTGGAGACTGGGTACACTGGATGGACTCGCCGAGATCTCCTAGATGGTATTATACCTCACGTCAGATGGCAGTTCTCTGGTGACACTGGTACAGGTTCGTCTGTCGACCCGAGATCGTCATAGAGTCTTATATGATTCCCACTGTTCTTTGATTTCCACCTTACCACGTTCAAGAGAACGTGCAAAACGGTGGTTTTTGGGTACAGTCTCGAATCACATGGAGGCAATGAACGATAGGAGGGGATTTCGTCTCTCTTGGTATTGGGGGTTGATGTTGCGCTATGCTCGATTGGCCATAACAGTAAGTCCCTAACCAGGGCTGTTTCTGAGATTTACTGGTAAGTGTTATCAGTAGTTTCTCGACCCGTTATGAGCCTCACATCGGCATGACTTATCAAGCTATTGGGGTCTGACGTTTACCACCCCCAGGCGAGATATGCGACATATCAGACGAAGAGACCGGACAATACGGTAGTGTTACTGATTGGATTCGCAGGAGTATGAGCAGGCATGCTTGTTGATCTTCTGATCGCTCAATACCCGGATGGCCGTTACGTTTGGCAGACCGCTTGCGGCTTGTAGGTGTTTAATATGATCATCACCTACTGCCAGCGTATTGACGAGTCTTTAGAGTCCTACACAGAGGTTTCCTGGTTCATGCGAAACGGAGTAGGAGCATATATATGATATGTGCGGGACCGAGATTAATACTGTATGTGATACTATATTCTATTCTCGTGATTTGTGTTATCGATCGGTTATATGTGATATAGCTGGGTTATCGAATCAAGTGTTAATTCGATAAGTTGATACACATGATATTAGTCGGTTATATGTGATATAGCCGGATTATTAGATCAAGTGTTGATTTAATAATTTAATGTATAATTATATATTTGATATATTAACATACATTAACTAATATTTGCTCACTTAAGAATTCTTTTTCTCACTAGTGTATACTTGGTATATATGTGATATATATTGATGTACATCTTTTGTGTCATGCTAGATGCCACATGCTACATGGGTGTATGAGACTTACACTATGCTTATAATAATGGAATGGTTTTATTTATTTAAAGTTAATCAAAATTAGTTGGTAATTAGTCACATGGTTCAAGCTTGTAGAAGCTTGTGGAACCATTGACCAAGTCCACTAATTTTGTTTTACTTGTAGATATTTATTAACCTAACCATTATCAGTTATCCATGGTTTATTCTCTACATGGGTTGGTGTATGACACTAACTCAACCATGGTTGCTATTCTCACGTCTAGAGTTCATTCTCATCTCTTGACTTCATCTTCTTCATCCTTGAGAAAAAGCTTGCTAGCTTTTGATCAAGTGAGAAAATAATGTGAGAAAAATAAATCTAAAGTCAGCCCACTTCCTACTTCATCATCCTCTACTATATTAACCATTTTGTTTAGGATGTTTGCTTCACTAATTCATATATTAGTGAAGAGATAGCATGAGCTTGAGTCTTCTCGACGTAGATCATCTTCGGCCTCGAAGACTTCGTGCAAGCTTGCTCATTTCTTCAGGAGAACCCTTTCTAGAGTTCGAGTGTTCATGATTTGCAGCGAAGGGACTACTACACGAAGCATTAGAATTGAAGGACCGGTCTACAAAGGTTTTATTCCTCATTCACTTAGATATAAAGTTGTTTACATATCGTTTCGTCAGATTTTCTAGTAAAGATTCTAGGGTTAGGGTTAGCTAGAATGGCAAATTTTTGAAATCGGCATGGACGATGCCTCCCGAAACCTTGCTGCCGTACTAGGGAACCCTGCAGTGGTATCAGAGACATGCTAGAAAATTAGACGATAGATGTAGGATTACGAAACCGAAACAACTCCGAAACTTGAAACCATAAGACCTAGTTTCTGTCAATTTTCAAAATGGCTCTAAAACCTTGCTACCGTGCTATGGAACCCTGCAATGTCCGGCGAGATTGCCAAAAGGGTCGGTGGAGCCGGGCCCCACTGTGGGAAATGCTCCAAATTTTTTTACCCTAGTCTCTTGGCCTCCCCCCTTAACCCCAGTACTGTTTGTTTTTCCTGAAATTTAACATAAAATTAAAATGAGGAATTCATCCAAATTTTAATGCATTTTAATTCCATTCTTCAATCCTCAAAACCCTAATTCTATCCTATAAATACAACCTCAGATCCTAGCTCTCTCCATTCTGCAATATATTGTTCAAAATTCTCAAAAATTTTCCAAGTCAAAGAAGAGTACAAATGGAGTTAGCCTAAGGTCATCTTTCGATGACGATTCGAGACGATTCCGACGACCCCATGACTCCACGAAGCCATCAAATGTTTCCTCAACCTCTCCTCTCTTCTCCAAACTTGTAATTTCCCTCTCCTCTCCTCTCCTCTCTTTCTATTCTAAAACGATCTTTTATTAAAACTAGTCGGAAGCGGAGTTATTCCAACTTCCGATTCTAATTTCATTAAAAACCTAAATTTTCTTAACAACAAATCAACCATTTCATTATATCTTGTTTAGAAACCATAAAACAATATTTAGAAAAAGTTTCAATTCAAAATAAAATGTTGTGCAACTTGTATTATATTTTTTCGTTTAAATACCACATAGTTTACCTACGACATTACTTCATCATATTGCTGATATTACCTTTAGAAAACTCACAAGGTAATGACCCACCTCATCACAACACTCATCATGACATAACACGATGGCTTGAAAACAATATTTTTGTAGCTAAGACAAATTTTACATTTAAATACCATAAACTATCAAAACCGTAATTTTTTTAATTGTTTTAATCAAATTCCATACGATTATGTCCTTACAACCCATTTTGGGGAATCCGATTTGGTTGGTGCGGGTTATCGCACATCCATCGGATTAGTAGGGCGAGATACAGACCTCCTCACAGAGCATCCGATCTCGATGGAATTTTTATTATAATTTTTAAGAAAACGTGATTTCTATATTCTAATTTTAATAAATATATATATATATGTAAATATTATCAAAATATATATTTTAAATATATAATATATTCCATGTTTTCTAAATCAAAATAAAAGAACCACAAAAGTTCATGAAAATACCATCAAGAAATCAATACAAGTCGATTTACATGAAAATACCATATACTATTCAATATAGGTTTATATCCACTAGAATATCTCATCTTATAAAAATTACATCCATGAAAACCCTAAATACGATAATTAAATACTTAAGGTTATTTTGAAAACATATCAAAACTATTTTTCATAAAACCCCCTCAAGTTATATTAATTTACAATAAGGACCCTAGTAAATATAGGTTTAAGCGGGACCAGTTCTCTTGAGCCTTACGGAGCGGGAGAAAGTGGGTGCTTGCCTATTTAAGGTAGACAACTAAAATGGGGTTATCAATACGGTAATTGTCTTGGAAAAAAACACAAATCCTGTCGTCCATGTTCAGCAGTTACCGATAACTCCAAAACCTAATTCAGGAATCAAATTCTGTTTAAGTGTCTGACTCAGACAGAGTCTCAGTATAATCCGAATACAATTCCAATCTACATACAATTCAAATATAACTCCGATACAACATGAATTCATATACTGGAATTGGAACATGAACATGCAACATGACTCGACTGAACCGAACCATGGATATACTCTGATTACATGACTATCCATTCCGTTTACATGATATCATGGTTTCGGTAAGTCGTATACAACCATTCATTACATCAATACAATATACATTACGGGGTTTTAACGGGGTAGACTGGTACGGAATGTGTTAAAAGTGGCACGAGATGGTCATTAAAAGACGTAACTAAACATCTATTGCTGTTGTTCCATGGGGTTTGACGTAGCCTTGTACTATGGGTTACCTTAGTCCATGCGATAGTTGGACTCCTCTCATAAACACTAATATATTTTGTACCAAACTACAATCATCTACGTTAACATAACAAACATATCTTTATATATAATTTACATGTTCTATTCTATTCTTCTTTATCTCTTAGGACTTACCGAGCGATTGTTCATTGATGACATTCATATTCTATTCTTCTTTGGAATGTTGTCAGGAGGACCCGACTCTCTGGAGATCGAGCCCAACTCAGAAGACTTGGAGTAGTTCGCAGAAGACCCAGAGCTGTAGTAACTTGTATATACCTTTACTTTCAGTTAATGTCATTATTTAGGCATTGCTTTCCATATTGTATTTACTTTGCAGTTGCATTGTAAAGAATGTTTAATAAATAAAAAGTTGTTGTTCATTTACATTTTATGTCTTTCTTGTGTACATTTACATTATATTGCTTATTTACGCTTAGCGTGTTTACTTCTAAGTAAATACGTCGCGTGTCTCGTCACGCCTCCTTATCCATACACCGGGAAGCCGGGCGTGACAGGTTTTGTTGGCGGCCCATGCAGGTCCATTCTGCGTGGAAACCTACAAAAACATGCAGGGTCAATTCTACATGGAAACCTAAGCAATATATATCATAAGAATCAGCAACTAAAATATTCTTTACATTTCATATTCTTTGAATCTATCATAACCATATTTTTCTTTCATGGTTATGGATTCCCCAAACAATACTAGCACCAACGTGAATGGCAACACCACACCACCACCTCTTCCACTTACGCCTACCCTTGTAGCTCTGATCAACGAGCAGACGGTACTACTCGAGGCAAATAAGAGCCTCCTTGAAGGATAGCAACAGCAGACTGCCATTCTAATGAACCGTCCAGAAGCGAAAGCACCTGGAGTGAAGCAATTTCGGGTACTGCATCCGAAGCAATTTTCTAGAAAAGAGAGCCTTTTGGAAGCTGAAGAATGGGCTCAATCCATTAAGGGCGATCTGGTAGCAGCATAAGTGCCAGACATTGCTTGGGTGAGGATTGCAAAGCTGCAACTTACTGATAACGCCCGAGTATGGTAGAAGGCAGAAGAAAGCCGGCTTACTCAGCCGATCGAATGGAAGACATTTCGCGACGTGTTCGACGCGGAGTACTTTCTAGAGACTGCCCGCTTTGATATGGAGCAGCAATTCATCCACTTGAAACAAGGTTCAATATGGACCAAATCTTTGGATGAGTATGATGCTGAATTTACCATGCTGAGCAGTATCGCGGCACAATTGATACCGACTGATGAGGTCAGGGCAGACGATTTCAGCAAGGGTTAAACCTGGAGATCCAAGTTGCTATAGCTATAGGGGATTTCCCAACCCACGACCTTGCACTAAAAGCGGCCCGAAGATATGAGACAGTAGTGAAGAAGAAGGGCAGACCTCAATCTGCCGAGGTAAAGCGCCCTGCTACTCAAATAGCAAGAGGAGCCTCTTCCAGGCTACCGTTTGTACCCAGGGGACCGGAAGTAACATTAAACCTGCCATGTACAGAATTTTTCTACTACTGCAAGAGGGGTGGACACCTGTTGAAAGACCATAGGCGCGCAAACGGTTTGTGCTTAGTTTGTGGCGCATCCACTCATGGTATTGGATCATGTCCTCATAGACGCAACCCAGTTCCAACCCACATCAACTATCCGCCGCGGCTAACTATTCAGGCGCCTGCACCTCGTCTTGCACTACTTGCTCCACCTCCATGTGGACCTCCGACACAACCTACTCGCCAATTCCAGCAGGCACTGAGGAACATGCCTTGAGAGAAGAGAAACATGCCCCGAGGACAGAGGAATGTGCCTCCCACTAAGAGGAATATATCACGGCGTCAGGATTTCACTTTAGTAGTTGTGGAAGCCGAAGCTTTAGGTCAAGGTAACACTGGTCAACCTTTTCAAACCTTTGCATCTTTTCGTTCTCTCAAACGTTTCTCTTGCACTTTCAATAGTTCCTTCACCACCACTATCACCAAAATTTTTCTGAATCTGTTATAACTTCCTTCTATAAATTTCGAGAACAAAATTTTTATAAGGAGGGTAGAATATAACAACCCTAAACTTTCTGTACAAAATTTTTGTAAAGTACAAAAAGGAGTACCTTAGCCTGAGCACAACTTAAAAGTATTTTTTGTTTTAGAACAACAAGAAAGCACTTGTAGCTCATTGGTAAAGCCTTGCACTGGTGTGATCTATCCCCTGTGATCAAATCCCCTCAGCCACATATTATTTTATTGATTTTTCTCTTAAACTTTTTGGAAGCCCAAAAGTTTACATGTGCAACACACGTAAAAATAAAAAGTAACTAAAATCAAACATGTGGAAAATGTTATATGTACTGAACATGACACGTGGCAGCAATCCATGACCCATCCCAACCCAAATGGCCGGCGAGATTGCCAAAAGGGCCGGCGGCGCCGGGCTCCCCATAGGAAATGCTCCAATTTTTTACCCTAGTCTCTTGGCCTTCCCCTTTAACCCCAGTACCGTTTGTTTTTCCTAAAATTTAACAGAGAATTAAAATGAGACATTAATCCAAATTTTAATGCGTTTTAATTCCATTCTTCAATCCTCAAAACCCTAATTCTATCCTATAAATACAACCTCACATCTTAGCTCTCTCCATTCTGCAATCTATTGTTCAAAATCCTCAAAAAAATTTCTAAGTCAAAGAAGAGTACAAGTGGAGTTAGCCCAAGATCATCTTCCGGCGACGTTTCGAGATGATTCCGATGACCCCACGACTCCGTGAAGCCATCAAACATTTTCTCAACCTCTCCTCTCTTCTCCAAACTTGTAAGTTCCCTCTCTTCTCCTCTCTTTCTATTCTAAAATGATCTTTTATTAAAACTCGTCGGAAGCGGAGTTATTCCGACTTCCGATTATAATTTCATTAAAAGCCAAACTTTTCTTAACAACAAATCAACCATTTCTTTATATATTGTTTAAAAACCATAAAACAACATTTAAAACAAGTTCCAATTCAAAATAAAATGTTATGCAACTTGTATTATATTTTTTCGTTTAAATACCACATAGTTTACCTACGATATTATTTCATCATATTGCTCATATTACCTTTAGAAAACTCATGAGGTAATGACCTACCTCATCACAACACTCATCATGACATAGCACGATGGCTTGAAAACGATATTTTTGTGGCGAGGACAAATTTTACATTTAAATACCATAAACTATCAAAACCGTAATTCTTTTAATTGTTTTAATCAAATTCCATACAATTATATCCTTACAACCCATTTTGGGGAATCCGATTTGGTTGGTGCGGGTTATCGCATATCCATGACTAATAAGGCGAGATGTAGACCTCCTCACGGAGCATCCAATCTCGATGGAATTTTTATTACAATTTTTAAGAAAACGTGATTTCTATTAATAAATAAATTCTAATTTTTAATAAATATATATATATATGTAAATATTATCAAAATATCTATTTTAAATATATAATGTATTCCATGTTTTCTAAATCAAAAGAAAAGAACCACAAAAGTTCATGAAAATACCATCAAGAAATCAATACAAGTCGATTTACATGAAAATACCATATACTATTCAATATAGGTTTATATCCACTAGAATATCTCATCTTATAAAAATTATATCCATAAAAACCCTAAATATGATAATTAAATACTTGAGGTTTATTTTGAAAACATATCAAAACTGTTTTTCATAAAACCCCCTCAAGTTATATTAATTTACAATAAGGACCCTAGTAAATATAGATTTAAGCGGGACCAATTCTCTTAAGCCTCGGGAAGCGGAAGAAAGTGGGTGCTTTTCTATTTAAGGTAGACAACTAAAATGGGGTTATCAATACGGTAATTGTCTTGGAAAAAGATACAAATCCTACCGTCCATGTGCAGCAGTTACCGATAACTCCAAAACCTAATTCAGGAATCAAATTCTGTTTAAGTGTCTTGACTCAGACAGAGTCTCGGTCTAATCTGAATACAATTCCAATCTACATACAAATCAAATATAACTCCGATACAACATGAATTCATATACTGGAATTGGAACATGAACATGCAACATGACTCGACTGGACCGAACCATGGATATACTCTGATTACATGACTATCCATTTATATCCATTCTGTTTACATGATATCATGGTTTCGGCAAGTCGTATACAACCATTCATTACATCAATACAATATACATTACGGGGTTTAAACGGGGTATATTGGTACGGAATGTGTTAAAAGTGGCACGAGATGGTCATTAAAAGACGTAACTAAACATCTATTGATGTTGTTCCATAGGGTTTGACGGAGCCTTGTACTACGGGTTACCTTAGTCCATGGGATAGTTGGACTCCTCTCGTAAACACTAATATATTCTGTACCAAACTACAAACATCTACGTTAAGATAAAAAAACATAACTATATATATAATTTACCTGTTTTATTCTATTCTTCTTTATCTATTGGGACTTACCGAGCGACTGTTCGCTGATGACATTCCTATTCTATTCTTCTTTGGAATGTTGTCAGGAGGACCGGACTCTCTGGAGATCGAGCCCAACTTAAAAGACTTGGAGCAGTTCGCAGAAGACCCAGAGCTGTAGTCACTTGTATATACCTTTACTTTCAGTTCATGCCATTGTTTAGGCATTGCTTTCCATATTGTGTTTACTTTGCAGTTGCATTGTAAAGAATGTTTAATAAATAAAAAGTTGCTGTTCATTTACATCTCATGTTTTTCTTGTGTACATTTACATTATATCGCTTATTTACGCTTAGCATGTTTATTTCTGAATAAATACGTCGCGTGCCTCGTCACGTCTCCTTATCCGTACACAGGGAAGCGGGGCGTGGCCACCGCCCCTCGTCGGGGTCTCGATAAGTATACACTAGTCTACTCTGGAGTATCGATGCTCAGTCTCGATACTCTCTCAACTAGGGACACTTAAGGATGTGCTTATAGACCGCCCAGCTCCCACGTATATGATTGCCATCATAATGCTGGTAGTTAAGCAAGAATCATATGGGCTCTATCAACATGTAATAGTAATTTGTAATACCACATAAAGCATGTACATGAGAATAAAGACAAACCAGATAGCATACTATCATTTTGAGTAAGATTGTTCTACCCGTATAGGTCCTCCCTCAATCATCACAATCGCGTGCATGTGATTACAATAATTGACTTGTAGGCACTATAGCCAACAAGTCGAAGGAACCATTATAGCTTTTAAAAGGAGTGGTTTAGGCTCCGCATTTAAAAGTTGTTTTTTCAAGAAAACCGAGTGGTTTTGAAATTGTACCAACGATTTAAACTTTGGTTTGTTTTCCTTGCATTAATCAATATTAATGTGGTTTCATCATTTAACCCTATCATTGCAGAAAAGAAACGAAAATACAACATACGCTTATACTATCCGCATTCGCCACGGGGCCCCATCATGCACCGTTAGGTTACTTAACTAACGGCAGAGCGGGGGCTGGACTAGCGCGGGTGCAAAACATAAGCAATGTTTATTATATACAATATATATATATATAACCATTCGTCTCACGCAATAATAGGCATTCCAGATCACAGCGCACAGATGAATATATTGGATATACTAGGAATTCCGTGTTTCATTTTAACCTAGAACGAAAGACGGATTTCACGGTCGTGATGAATAGCCAAATCCCACCTTAGGCCCCTACGAGTGCGGCAAACTACCCGCCAAATTCCCGAAATGAAGCAACCTCCCTCAATGAAATGAGTAGGCCACTCGACACTTCAAGAACCCGGTAGTTTGTGCACCCTACCTTGGGTCTATCCTAGGTGCAAGAAAAAGTAAATGAAATAATACAACGGTGGCTACAACCTCAACCCGGATGTGCCCCGCAAAAATAATATTACATCAATTTACATGAATGAAAGAAAAGAAAACACTTTTCTCACATCCCCGGCTATTCATCCACGACGATCCAATACATCATATACACAAACCATCATCAAGATACAAATATATACAAGCCCCACTAATCGGCATATAGCAATTAGCGGACATTTAGCAACACATATATACAAACACAGAAAACCCGATTAGCCAAGAACTTAGAATTTTGATCAATTATGATTATCCGTGTTTACCCCATGCACAAACCAGTACACAAACAATCTGGGTAAAAACCAAACATACCAAAAATCATAATTCTAAGAACCAAAACCACTGAAAAAATGGGAGCAACTTGGCCACAACTCGGCGGCGGTTCCGCCGCCAAATGGCCTATTTGGCGACGGTTCCGCCGCAAAGTTGATGAGTTAGATGCTCGGATTTTTTTCTAGGTCTTAAAAATGCCTGCATGTATTTTTAAGGTCACTGAGATAATTTTTTGAATACTTTTAAAAATAGACAGCAAGCTTAACAATGGAAATGTGATCACAGTTCTAATCACTTGCTAATAAGCTAGTTAAGATTTAGTAGGCTCTGATACCATTATAAATCGATGTCGCGCACCCCACGGGTTCGCGGGGAGGCGGAATTTACAAAAAACGATTTTTCAAAGTTTCGCAACACCGACTAAACTCCAGGATCTTTATGAAAACCTTAACTAGCCATACTACTTGGAGATTTAACTGCTATGATAGTATTATACCTCCTTGATTCTAGTCCTTCGGGTCTTCTTCTCCTATTCTCCTTGAGCTCCTCAAAGATCGAATCATGCTTGAAACGTCGGCTTCCTCGCGTAAAAGACGATCCACCCGAGAGTATGTACTTCAAGCTCCAACCTCTAAACTGAGGTAACTAAGGTATCTAGTTTGCTAAGCTAGGTAGCCTAAAATATATAGAAAATGATTATGGATTAATTTGCCTCAATTACCTTAGGTTTCTCAACTCATAAGAATGTTTAAGCTTTGAGAAAGAAGAAGAGAACCAAGGAAAGATGAGAGTGTTGTGATAAGAATGATGTGTAGAATGGCTAAGTGTTGATGACTATCAAGCATATAATTTTCAATAATAATAACATAATACCACCATGCCTCAATAGTCATCCAAATGAGAATGAGTCACCAAAGTAGCCATGCTGCAATCATGTCCCAGATAACACCACATTTCTCCACCTCATTATCCATTTAAATAAATGGATTAAAACATAAATGAGGTGTTTTCTTCTAAAAGCACTCTTGTGAAATTACAAGAATACCCCTCACCATATATATATACCCGTATTCATACTACGAATACCAAGAGACGAAAATAATCCAATAATCTAATACTAGGATCTGGTTTAAACCAAATCCCACTAGTATTATTTGTCCAAACAATATCCGTGCAACTAGTACACGTATATGATCATAACCCTGCCGTAAAACCATACGGCCTCTACATCATTTCGCCCGAAGCAGAGAAACTCTCTGTGTGGGACTTTAAAGACTCGACAATATGTTGGAAGTGGGTTTAACCACAAGTCCGTCAGCGGTACTAGCTGCACATAACGACTATCCAGGTATCTGTCAATAAGAAGGCCGATAAGCAAACGCATCTGAACTCCTACTGAGCCTATCTGTGACAATCTACGTACAGTCCAGTCTGTTCATCTAAGAGTATTGCATATCGGGCCTAGCGGGTGGTAAATGTCAGACCCCTAACAGCGCAATAAGTCATGCCGGGATAGAGCCCAAAACAGTATGAGAAACTACTGGAGTACCTACCAGTAAATCTCGCTTGCCCTGGCCAGAGATTTTATGTAATGGATTTCCGAACACAGCGCGAAATCAACCCCCAATACCGAGAGAGGCGAATCCTATCTAACCAATACTGCCTCCTAGTGCTTCGGGACTACACCCAACCACTACCTGTTTGCACGACTCTTTTGAGCTGTGGTAGGGTAGTGATCTAAGTACAGTGGGAACACACTCTAGACGAATAGTGATGTCAAGTCAACGGACTAACATGTACTCATGCCACCCGGGAACTGCTACCTAACAATATGTATAATACCAACCAGCAGTTCCCAACGAGTCCGTCCAGTGTAACTCATAACCCAATGAATACCTGTATACTATCTCCGGTACGACATACCAATTGCTGTGGGACAGACCATCTCCCCTGTTGGGATGAGAAGCGTATACACTAGTATACTCTGGAGTATCAATACCCCGTCTCGATAATCCTATGACTAGGGACCTGTATAAGGATGTGCTTATAGACTACCCAGCCCCCACTAGTGTGACTGCCATCACAACGCTGGTAGTCAAGCAAAAATCCTACCAATATGTATAAGCGATATGCTAAAAGAAACATATACACATATAGAGGTAGAATCAAACCAAGTAGCATACTACCATTTTGAGCAAGACTGTTATTATATCCGTGTATATCCCAAGCTTCCAAAATGTAATATACAAACCAGTACTATACAATAATGGCCTCTAAGGCATATATCACTAACACTCTCTTATGCTAGGGCTCATGCACAAAGTGGGATAGTTGAAAGGAAACATCGTTATATTATTGAGACTACTCGAGCTCTTCTCATAGACGGGTATGTCCCTCCTTATTTTTGGGCTGAGGCAGTTCTTACTGTCGTTTACTTAATAAATCTACAACCTTCGACTGCTCTTAAAGAAAAAGTACCATTTGAAATGTTGCATCACAAGCCACCTACTTATACTCATCTTTGAGTTTTCGGATGTGTGGTATATCCTCTGCAGCCCAATAAACTTTCTTCTCAATCAGTCGAATGTTTTTTCCTTAGTTATGACCCTGAACGGAAAGGATATCGTTTTTATGATCCAAATACCAGACACATTCGCATTTTTCATGATGTGTCATTTGTCAAGAATCGCCTTTCTTTGCTCGACCGGGACTTCCCTATGTCCTTCCGCCTTCCACTTTCGCATATCTTCAATTTCTAAACCTTCCATCTGTTTTCTTTGAACCTGTTATAGTACCCACACCTTCATCTCAAAATGTTGCACTACATCCTATCATCCCAGCATAATAAATGGTTTCTACTGATTCAGATGTCCAAGTGCCATCATCGTCGGCACCAACTTCGCCAGCTCCTTTGATTGTTGATCCACTACTCCAAGATAATCGTTATCCTTAACGCATTCATCGAGCTCTCCATCATCTCATATATCCTTCTTTGGGTAGCCCAACATTTTCTATTAGCTTTCTAGCTTTTCTTGCAGCTATTAACTCTCATAGGGAACCAAAATCTTTCAAGGAAGCATCTCAGTTACCAGTATGGCAATGAGCTATATCATAGGAGTTGGAAGCTTTAACTAAAACTAGCACGTAGGATTTTATCACACATCCTCCAGGTTCCCGACCCATTACATGTAAATGGATCTATAAAATCAAGACCTGGTCCAATGGGACAGTAGAGCGATACAAAGCTCGTTTAGTGGCATGTGGTTTCCAACAACAAGAAGGTTTGGATTATGAAGAGACTTTTGCTCTAGTTACACATAAGATGACAGTCTGAACTCTTATAGCAGTTGCCGCCCTTCACTAATTAAATGTAAAGAATGCATTTTGTATGGTGATTTACGTGAGGAGGTCTATATGGTTCCTCCACCCGGACTTCGACATCCACCTCATATAGTATGTCATCCACGTCGTGCTCTTTACAGCCTCAAACAAGATCCTCGCGCATGGTTTGAGCATTTTCGATCCACCGTCATTGGTGCTGGCTTCTGACAAAGTTTTCATGATCCATCCAAGTTCATTTGCTCTACGAGTCAAGGAAGAACCATTTTGCTATTATATGTTGACGATATGCGCTACATATTCATAAAGTGAAAGTATACCTCAAGGAGCAGTTCGCTATGACTGATGTTGGTCCTCTACATTTTTTTTCTTGGATTGGAGGTTGCCTCTAGTCTAAGTGGATATCTCCTTTTACAACGTAAGTACACTAATGATATTCTTACTCGTGCTAGTCTTTCGGACACTCGAATAGAAAAGACTCATATGGATTTGAATTTGCACCATCGTGCTAACGATGGAGTCTTGGTTTCTGATCCAAGTCGCTACCGACATCTTGTGGGTAGTCTTGTTTACCTCACGATTACTCGTCCAGACATTTCTCATGTTGAACATTTCTTAAGACAATTTGTGTAACGTTTTAAAATAAATAAATAAATAAAATTATTTAAGTGAATTTTCTAATTTTCGGTAAAATAAAACGTATTTTTCGTAAAATTAAACCGTAATTATTTTTCATTATAAATTTAAAAATACCTATTTTAAATATGTAATTACTAGTAAATGATGTTTATTTGGTCACTTATAAATTTTTAGTTCAATTAAATATTTTTCCTAAATTAATTATTTTAAATATTAACATAAGCTTTATTTATATACTAAATTGGAGTAAATTACAAATTTGAATGGGTTTAATTAGCAAAAGTGAACCATTACATATTAGAATCAAGTGTGTTTCATGCAAAATTTATTTTCAAAATTTTCCATAGTTCTAGACCATTCTAGGTTAAATGGAGTTAGGAAAATAAAGAATTTTTATTAAATTCATGAAAAGACTTAATTGTGTGATATTTTTGTGAAACCTTCTACACTTTTCTTCACATTTTCTCACTCTCCTCTCTTTTCCTCACCTCATGGCCGGCCTCACTGTAACGTTTTAAAAATAAGTAAATAAATAATTAAGTAAATAAAATCGTTTAAGTGAATTTTCTGTTTTTCGGTAAAGTAAACGTATTTTTCGTAAAACTAAACCGTAATTATTTTTCACTATGAATTTAAAAAGACCTATTTTTACGATACAATTACTAGTATATGGTGTTTATCTAGTGACTTATAAATTATTAGTTTATTAAAATATTTTCCGTAATTAATTAAATTTAAATATTAACATAAGCTTTTAATTATACCTTAAATTAGTGCAAATTACAAATTTGAACGGGTCAATTTTACAAATGTGAACCATGACAACATAGTAACAAGTTGATAATGTGTTTTCATTTCTCACTTGTCTCCATACTTCTAGATATTTCATGGTAGGAATTTAAGTAGAAAATAAAATTGATTGAAACAATCATTGTTAAGGCTAAATATATGTGACAATGGACCTTGTATTGTTATGTAAAAAATTTCCCACATCTCCCTAAATTCCTTGGCCGAAACATGGCCTGCAATGGACCCCTCCACTATTGCTACATCTCTTTCTCACTTCAAAAGGAAATTTATAGAAAAGAAAATAAGAAATTAAGAAAATGACTTAAAGAGGTAATAATGAGAGGAGATTCTACATCTTAAACACCTCATTTTTCCTCTCTCCCCCAAATGGCCGACCCCTCATTTCAAGCAGCCCAAATTTTTCCCCACCTCCATTTCACTCCAAAATTCTTCTTTTTTGCTTTAAAAATTTACCCAAAGTCTTACTAATTCATCACTCAACCATTATCGTATATTCTTTGATCAAATTAGCAAGGATCTTGGAGCAAAAGGAGCAAAATTGGGAGGCCAATGTTTCATACTAGATCTCAAAAATTTATGGAGGTATAATGCTAACCCTAGTGTTTAATTGTCGGTTAATTACTTCAATTTAATTAATTTCGGTGTTTAATTGTGGTTCTCTATTCAATTTGAAATTTCAAGAGAAGGGGTTTTGAGTTAGGTTAGGATTTTTGTCACTCAATTAGGATTACAAGATGTATTTTAACATGTTAAGACATGGAGAACTCAATCAAATTGTTAAATTATTAGGTGTTACCTTAAATTGTTAAAATTTGGATAAAATTTTCAAACTAGGTTTTTATAATAAATATATATTGGTGTGATAAGATTCTAATTAATTTTTTTATCATTAGATTATAGTTTTAATGATATTGTTAACATCTTTAAGGAATGAAAAACTTAATTTGGTTGCTAGTTTTTTTTTATAATGGAAATTGTGACAAATATGCTATTTTGCTAACTAGATTTTAGAAATTCTTAAATAAATGAGATTTAAAATCTAATTTATGGTTTCATTATATTATTATCATCATGAATTTGTAGTTTAATAAGTTAATTCATGCAAAATCAAGTTTAGTTGTGATATTGTGAAATTTTGCTTAAAAGTATCGAAATCGGGCAAGTTTGCAAACTAGAATTTCCAAACTAATACAAATTAGGGTGTTAAAAATATAGCGGTGGTTTATATAATCTAGTTATGCTATTTAAAGAGTATTATGACCATTAGTTTCATTTAAACATCGAGTTTTGAAGTAAAACGGTAAATTGGCGTTTTCAGGTTTTTACGAAATCGGACGATTTGATCGATTTTAGGGTTTCGATGAATTAAATCATGTTTTATATTATAAGTAATGAGTTTTAAAACTATGAGTTGTTTGTTGGTGTTTTATCTCGATCAATCGGCGTTTGTGCGCCGATATCGAGCGATATTTGGTTCTTTTGCATGAGCGGGTCATAGGTTTTAACCTATGCGCGTTTCGTGCGTCGTTTCGGTTCTATCCGTGATTCAGTTTACGATATTATATGTGTTTGCATATAGGTAACCCTCACGTGGATTTCGGACGATGAAGAAGAGGATGGCGACACCGTCTTCGGCAGACATGGACCAGGTGAGTAGATGTATATCTACGGGGGAAGTCGGGTGGATGGCGTTTAGCACCCCCGCAAACGTAGAATAGGTATATTACTTATTGTCATTAGGATGCCAGACGTGAACTTAGAATTTCGGTGAGTAGGACCCTAGTAATGACCTTAGGTTGGACTAGATTGATTTAGAAAGACCTTACCCGAGGATGAATATCTTGGAGGAGGTTCGTAGGTTTCAGGTAGATACTCACACACGCACACACAGAACTCGACGTGGTGTACACGTGTATGTATATATATATAGGACTAGGTGTAGGTATATATATATATATATATATACACACAACACGTATATGTGATACAAGGATGTGATATGATACACGGGGATGAAACAATATAACTGGGCTTGATGCCGTGATTCTTGGCTATACGGTCATGTTATGATGTAGCGGATCATTAGAAATGGAGATAATGAATAGGTATACATAAATAAAAATGGGTGGTGATGATATTGAGGTACATGGGACTCTAAAATAGAATACGGACCGTAACCTGTGCCTGAGATTACGATATGATATAAGTGTGACTTAATCACAATATGATACATGTGACATGATATTTCTGAGGATAAATTAACGATGTATATTTATGCTGGCAATGGTATATGATTGATGTATGCAATTACAGTACAGTACCTTGATCATGACATAATTTGATGATGATATTATACGAATGATGAGACATGTAGGTGATACTTGACCCGTACCCCGATATTGGGATGCCGTACGGTGGATTTTACCGTACGAGGCATAGATGTAATGATTGATCCACACTCTTGATTTGAGGAAGCCGTACTACGTACGTGACGCTATTGAGGCTGGATCGCCGACTATTAGAGATATGGACTCAGACCTTAGGTGGACTCTTATTTCTTATCGACTAGTTTCTTAAGTTTAGTTCCTTAGGAGGTTAGATAGATACTAGTTTAGGCTCGAGTTATATAGTTGTAGTTAGACATGTATATTACAAATGAGTGGTTATACACATCTGTCTTTACATTCAGACCGTAATCATCATGTTGCATGTTCATACATATGTTTCTCTAATCAGTATGAAACTCTGCCTGTTAGGACACCAGCACCATTACCGATGATGCGCATATTCCACGCACACTTATTGCCGGCTCACACACATCATCATCGGTAATTTCTATGTCGCGTACACTTTAGAATATATAATCTTTTATTGATAGAATGAGCTAGAGACTTGATCAATATAATATTGTGATTACTCTCAGATGTTAGTCTAGACATTGCATTTATTACTTAGACATGTCATGCATTCACATTTTCAGGTTATCATGCAGTATTGTGGGGATTATGCCGATACTTATCATTTGCTTACTCATGATATTGGGATTTTGGATTTCTATGAGATTTCTGGATTTTTGGGGAAAACCGCAAGAATATATATAAAACTTCTCTCTTTCCTCTTCTCTTTTTAAAATATAAGTTGCGGTTTTCTCGTGATGTATGTGTCGTCCACCATGAGATTTCATATTTTCTGTTGGATTTCGAGACCCGATTCGAGGAGTGGATGAACCGTCTCGGGTACATGGTGGGCCCGGTATGGTACCCCGGGGCAAGAAGATCGAGTTGTAGATGATGAGCCTGGCAGGGGAAGGCTACCTACCGGTGATATCTGGAGCGGCGGATATCCGGAGGATACCGACCGTTGTCGTGAGATTTGATGATATGGGCCAATCCGGACTGACGGAGCCCGAGATATTGAGACTTGAGATTTATATGTTTTGTGTCGATGCTTGACACGGATTTCCATGGATTTCATCAATTATATTCAGATTTCTGTACAAATTGCCATGATAAAAGTTAAATATTTCTTATACAGATATATCCAGATTTCAGGACTGATTGTTTTACATTCATGGTGCATGCATACTCATTCACATGACATATTATTATTTGAGGCACTGACACGAGCACGGAGCATTTGCACTTACACGTAATTTATTACCCTGTCTTTACTTGATGACTAGTAGTATATTAGTATATTATATGACCTAGGAAAACATCGTGCATTCGATTACTTTTTGTAAATGTCTTCTACTCACGAGTTGGCAACTCACCCCCGTTGTGCCAAATTTTATTATAGGTTCGATGTATAAGTTTCCTTGGCAGCTTGCTGGCACATCATTTCATTCAGGGTGATTTGCACGGTAGGTTGGTTCACTTGTATCTGGACCGCCGTTGTACTTTTAATATTTCATTTGTATCTAGTAAGCTCCATCAACCAAACTTGTATTACTTGATAGTTTACTGGACCAGTTATTTATTTCGACTTTAGAGTCGCGCTTTTATTATTATGGTAACTGGTGGATTTGTTTTCTTTTAAGTTTTGAGCCTCGCCCTTTGGCGTTGTATACTATTGTGCATTGGTGTGGTTGTTTCCGCCTTTTTGCGTAGAGCTAGCTCTCGTTTGGGGATACTTTTTATTGTTTGTATATATATTATTCTTGTTTGTACCCGTTTGGGCCCAGTTTTTACAAAGGAGACTCTGCCGAAATTTTTGAGAAAATTGGATGTTGCTTTTAAACTTGTTTTCTACATGTTTTCCTTTACTTCTTTTTCTTTTTATGGTTTAGATTTCTGGGCTTCGGCTTACTTAGGTTACGTTGCGCCTCTAGACGCTTCGTAATCTAAGTGCCGGTCACGTTCTGTACTTTCGGGTCGTGACAAAGTTGGTATCAGAGCTGTCACGTCCCGAAAGTACGGAATATGACCGGCACTTAAACTACGAACGTCTCAACGCGTACGTATTCTAAGTAAGCCGAAAACCAAGAAATCCAAACCAAGAAAAGTAGTAGAGTGTAGGAAAACCAATTTAAATCAAGTAGTTTAAATAGCATAAGCTGAATTATGCGTTTTTAAAAACATCAAATATTTCCTGAAAATTTCGGCAGAGTCTCCTTTGTAAATACAGGCCCCCAAACGGGATACAGCATGAATAGTAAACGAAATCAATAAAAGGCATCCCCAAGCGGGAGCTAGCTCTTCGTCAAACGACGGCCGCGTACGTATTCTAAGTAAGCCGAAAACCCAGAAATCCAAATCAAGAAAAGTAGTAGAGTGTAGGAAAACCAATTTAAATCAAGTAGTTTAAATAGCATAAGCTGAATTATGCGTTTTTAAAAACATCAAATATTTCCTGAAAATTTCGGCAGAGTCTCCTTTGTAAATACAGGCCCCCAAACGGGATACAGCATGAATAGTAAACGAAATCAATAAAAGGCATCCCCAAGCGGGAGCTAGCTCTTCGTCAAACGACGGCCACAACCACACAAACAATATAATATACAACGCCGAAAGGCGAGGATCACAACAGAAAAGGAAACTCAAAACAGCATGAAATTCGTATAAATACAACGCGCGACTCTAAGGTCGATAGAATAAACAACACTGGTCTCTATCTCTGAAATAATTACATGTTTGGTTGATGGAACTTCTAGATACAACAGAATAATAATATACAAGATATATAATGGGGGTACGATACAAGTAAACCCACCTACTAGCAAATCACCCGAAGGAAACTATGCCCACAAGCCGTAATGAAACCTGTACGGCAAACCTGCAAGAAACTGGGGCACAACGGGGGTGAGTTGCCAACTCGTGAATAGAAAAACATCTACGAATAGAAATCACATGTATGACGCAATCCTAGGTCATACGATCAATATACATCCTTAAATATATAAATAACACGTAGCCTATAACAATGCTAGGGTAAATATCTAACCCGAGTGTAATCTCATGTGCCCGTGTCAGTGCCTCAAGTAGCAATATATCATATGAATGAGGTATGAATGCATGAAAACAGAATACATGTAAATGAAGAACCGTTTTCATAATTTAGTGAGATTTCCTTTGTATTTTTAAAATGAGGTATCATAATGAAATCAGCATAAAACAGTGCCTAGCATCGGCACAAAACGTAATCCCAATATCTCGATATCTCGGTATCACAGTCTCTGTACCTCAGTATCTCGAAATCTCAAAGTCTCAATCACAATATCTAGGGCGCCGTCAGTCCAGACCGGCCCCTACCATCCATCTCAAGACCACGACGGTATCCTCCGGATATCCGACGCGTCGGGTAAAATCACCGGTAGGTAGTGCTCCCCTGCCAGGCTCACATCGTCATCATCACGCGCTTCTTGCCCCGGGGTACCTTACCGGGTCCACCATGTACCCGAAACGGTTCATCCGCCTCCTCGAATCGGGTCTCAAAATCCATCAGCAAACTCATGGTGGACGACTCATACATCATGGGAAAACCACACTTTTTATTTTAAAGAGAGAAAGAAGCTTATATAAGTTTTGCGGTTTTCCCTCAAATCCAGAAAATCTCATAGAAATCCGAATCCAATCCTCAATAGCATGTAAACAGTGCATATCGGCATAAAAATCCATGAATGCGGCATAACAATGAATATTAACATGCATGAAGTAACAAGTAATATCTACAATGTCTAATCTAGCATATAAGGCGAGTACACTAATATCATGTCTAAATTATTAACTAACAACCTATGTCAATGCAATAGTATTTCTAAAGTGTACGTGGCATGGAAATTACCGATGAAGATGTGTGTGAGCCGGCAAGTAAGTGTACGTGGTACATACGCATCATCGGTAATGGTGCTGGTGTCCTAACAATATGATATCAACATTGCAATAAGAAATTATAACATAAGTATGCGATGCGAAGCGAACCACAATAATAAGCGGTAGCTGAATACTAGACGCAACTGTAACTAACTTGCATTAATCTAATATAAGTCCTACAAATGGTGCCTTTTGAAATTACACGAATCATGGGGTTTTGAAAATAGGGGCTACGGTGTTTTTATGAAAAGATACGTCTTTTGAAATATCCGTGGGATCCCTTGGGCTGTCTTTTAAAATACCCACGATTCGTTAGCTTTTTGAAATAGGTAAGAATCGAATCTAATCTAACAACTAAACTAAACTAAAGGGCTAAGCTAACAAGCTGGACTGCAGGTAAGGAAACCGCCTAACATCTGAGTCGATACATATATATACCTATATATGTATAGTCGGTGATCCCGCCTCAATAATATCATATCCGATACCATATCTATAATCAGACATCCCAAGTCAAGAGTGCGGATCAATCATCAATATATAGCTCGTACGTAAATCCGTCGTACGGCATCCCAATCTGGGTACGGGTCAAAGTCACATCAATCACACTATTCATTTGGTATCTTCTTTATCAAGTATCATGATCCGGGATAATGACCTACGTCTAGTACAATATCGATACTAATTATGAATGCATGCATGTGTAAGAATCATTATGTCAAAAGACCCGCTAAAACATCATGTCGTATCTCAATACGAACCCAATCACATCACCGATCTCCTGGCCTCAAGCCCAATCTCATCGACTCATCTCAAATCCCAATTACTATCTTCAAATCCAGTATATAAACACATAGTCCCATACCCATGTGTAAATATACACATCAATATGTAATCCCATGTACGCACATATGAAAGAAGAATGTATGCAAGTATGGGTGTGTGTGTATGTGTGATGCAACCACTACTCTAGGGTTTCGCAACACTAAACCAATCCAATATACCAAATATCCATCTCTATCATCAATAATCTCAAACCATAAATAATCAATATCTGTGTGTATACGCATTTGTATACATCACCACGAACTGCGGGGGTGCTATACGCCATCCACCCGACTTCTCCCCGTAGATATAAATCTACTCACCTTGTTATATGTGCCGGTGCCGATGTCGCCGTTTGCATCTCCAACGCCTCGACGTCACGTGAGTTCCTACAAGAATATCACATGCTAAAACTCATGAAAATCACATATGAAACCAAAATGGTGCACACTGCGCCCATAGGTAAAAACCTGTGACCTGGTGTGCAAAAACAGCCAATCACCACTGTCGTCGACGTCCGAACGCCACCCGACAGATACGAATCATCGAATATCAAAATCCATACGAAAACACGTCGTAAAACATACGCCAACTCATGAAAATGAACCCAGATTTTACCCTAACAGGAACCAGTCAAAACTAGACGTGCCGGGGGTCAATTTTACATGAAAAAGGGGCTGTGCACGCAAAACGAGGCAATTTCACCCAGATCTGGCCGCAAATTGCGGCCAGAATGAATAAAATTGCGGCCGGGACTTTGAGTTAGGGGCTCGGGTCTTGGTGGTAGCTTCCTAGGTGCCTGCACGACTCACTGTCAGCTCAATTTTATTTTTGGTGACCCCGGGTTGCTCCAGATTCCAAAACACCTTCACAGATCACACAAACCGACATGAAAAGTTCTGTAATTCCGTATTTTTGGGTTTTAGGTTGTGCTAGGCCAGTGTTTTAGTCAATATGGGGTCTAAGGTCACCATTAGGGTCCAATTGCACAGCCACACCTCAACTTAACCCTAACCCTCTCTAGTTTTGTCCAAAGTGTACAAAATTTCGACAAAAAGACACTAAACTTTAAAAGAGGCTAAATCACTTGAATTGCTACAACAAATGTGAAGGAAATACCTCTATAGAGACTCATGAATCATCCAACAGCACCAAAACATCAACTTCCTTGGTCCATTGCGTAGATCTTGAGCTTGTGTGCATTTTTTGTGAAACCGATATGGGGTTTTGAGTTTGTTTCAATGGTGTTTTGGGGGATTTTGAAGGAGGAGGAAGAAGATGGAAGGGAGCAGCAGCAGCAGCTGCAATGGAGGAGGAAGAGAAGAGAATTGAGTGAAGGAATGAAGGGAAATGGCCAAGTCAACACCCTTACCTACTCTTTCTCACCCATACCTCAATATAATATCCTTTCTCTTTCTCTTTTTCTTTTCCTGTTCTTTAATTCCTTCTCACTCAAATAGTGAACCCAAAGTAATTGCCATGGTAAGAAAAATGTGACACAAGTCCAAAAAATGATATGTGCAAGTTTTGCACAAAAAGCCAAAAAATCCGATTAGCGATTTTTAATCGCGATTAGCACTAAATTAGCATATAAATGATCATGAAAACTTTAAAATGGCATAATTCCATAAAATACCCAATTTTAGAATTTTCCATAATTTTTCCAAAATTTTTCTCATTTATTGTAAATTTAATATTAAAATAATCAATAAAATAATATTAAATTATAAAAATTCCCAAAAATAATATTTTATTATTTTGAAATGTTACAAGAGCGCTAGATTTAACCTTTGTATATGTCTAGGGTGACCCTTGGTTGATGGAGTAGGCGACTTAGGTAGAGTGACGTACCGTGGGTATGATCCGCGGCATACTTACGATACGCTACTCTGCTTAAGGAACCTTAGGATGTACATTTCTTTGCACTGCATTTCATTCGTTCTTTTGATCTATCTTCGTCGATATCGGATGGTGGTTTCTGTTACCACGGGCGCACTGGCAGAGGGAGTTGCGGCTCGAATGCGAAACTATTAGGTTATCGTTTATTCTTAAGGATTGAAGCATTGTTTAGCGTGCGGAAGTAGGGTATTCACATGCCGTCCAGACGAAGTTAAGGGATTCGAACGATTTTCAGAAACCCATTTTCCCAAATTTAAGGTATTCGGAAGAACATGCAGGTATTTCTATGGACCATCTAGAAGAATGAAACCCTAACTCGACAAAATGACCATGAGAACGCCCTTGAACCTTAGGGTTTACGGCAGTTCCGCGGTGCCATTAGTGTGGCTTGGGTTTGCCCTTCTACGGCTGGTCCGCAGATGCTGGGATATGTACTGGATATTTTTAAACTGTACTTGAGTGTTGAGCTCTCGGGGAATTATGGGATTTTGATGAATCGATCGAAAAGTTTAATGTAGTCCGGATATCAGGTGAAGGGATAGATTACGTGGGAGACTCTAGATATGAGTATCGCCGTTGGTAGCGCAGTAAGCACACCTATGAAGAGACGAGTTCGAAGCAGTCGACATCCAAGGAAAGAGGCGCATATTGACGATAGTGTTTACGATTGTGATTTGGTGATTTGAATTTCATATTTCCGTTGTTTGGATTTTGGTATTTTGAGAGTTTTGTTCTACGATTGGTATTTCTTATGTGTACATTCATTACATTCTATTTGTGTTTCATATATATCAGTTGTATTGATGTTGTTTTGTACACACCCAGTGCACTTAATTTGGTTTTATACATTTTGAGATACTGATTTGATTTCGTGCATATGGGTTACACATGATTTTGACATATGCGTCGACCTAGTTTTCATGCATTTTCGTATTGTGATTTCGATTTTGATATTCGGTATATGTTTTCGTGCACCATGTGCACCTGATAGAGATTCTTGCGCACACTTGGCACACTTGATGCGATTTTATGCACACCAGATGCACTAAATCGGGGTTTTGTGCAGATTAGATGCACCTGATATTAGAATCATGCACGCCCGTTGCACTTGACAGATGTTTTTGGTGCACACATGTTGCACTCAGTTTTATTTTTATGTGTATTCGTGGCATCTGTATTTGGTTTCGATTTCAGTGCGCACCGGACGCACATGATATTTTTACGATGTGATTGGGATTGATTTTAGTGTGAGCAGTATGTTTTTATAATCATTACTATTTGATTTAGTAACCAGGCGGGACGTGTATGTTAAATAAAAGATATATATATATATAGCTATTTTTTTAAATAAACGTCCGCTACTTATGCCGTGACACGTGCATCACACGGCGATTTTCAAAAGGGGTTCTTGCATGCTTCTTTATCCAGATGTTTGGACGATTTTACTACGATGCGCATTACATATAAGTTATAGTTTTGATGTATATTATGTTGGTTTTCGTATTGGGTTTTGATATTTTATTTTCGCCATAACTCCGATGATTGCGTTATGCTTGACGGAGTTGATTTTAGTTGTGTATTGATGATTTCGGAGCCCCAACGATTTGAGTGTTTTGGCTGAATGTTTTAGTAATTGGGGGGAGTTTTAATTTAAATTCGGGGACCGAATTTCTTAAAGGAGGGAAGATTGTAACGTTTTAAAAATAATTAAATAAATAATTAAGTAAATAAAATTGTTTAAGTGAATTTTCTGTTTTTCGGTAAAGTAAAACGTATTTTTCGTAAAACTAAACCGTAATTATTTTTCACTATAAATTTAAAAAGACCTATTTTTACGATACAATTACTAGTATTTGGTGTTTATCTAGTGATTTATAAATTATTAGTTTATTAAAATATTTTCCGTAATTAATTAAATTTAATTATTAACATAAGCTTTTAATTATACCTTAAATTAGTGCAAATTACAAATTTGAATGGGTCAATTTTACAAATGTGAACCATGACAACATAGTAACAAGTTGATAATGTGTTTTCATTTCTCACTTGTCTCCATACTTCTAGATATTTCATGGTAGGAATTTAAGTAGAAAATAAAATTAATTGAAACAATCATTGTTAAGGCTAAATATATGTGACAATGGACCTTGTATTGTTATGTAAAAAATTTCCCACATCTCTCTAAATTCCTTGGCCGAAACATGGCCTGCAATGGACCCCTCCACTATTGCTACATCTCTTTCTCACTTCAAAAGGAAATTTATAGAAAAGAAAATAAGAAATTAAGAAAATGACTTAAAGAGGTAATAATGAGAGGAGATTCTACACACTTCTACATCTTAAACACCTCATTTTTCCTCTCTCCCCCAAATGGCCGACCCCTCATTTCAAGCAGCCCAAATTTTTCCCCACCTCCAATTCACTCCAAAATTCTTCTTTTTTGCTTTAAAATTTTACCCAAAGTCTTACTAATTCATCACTCAACCATTATCGTATATTCTTTGATCAAATTAGCAAGGATCTTGGAGCAAAAAGGAGCAAAATTGGGAGGCTAATGTTTCATACTAGATCTCAAAAATTTATGGAGGTATAATGCTAACCCTAGTGTTTAATTGTCGGTTAATTACTTCAATTTAATTAATTTCGGTGTTTAATCGTGGTTCTCTATTCAATTTGAAATTTCAAGAGAAGGGGTTTTGAGTTAGGTTAGGATTTTTGTCACTCAATTAGGATTACAAGATGTATTTTAACATGTTAAGACATGGAGAACTCAATCAAATTGTTAAATTATTAGGTGTTACCTTAAATTGTTAAAATTTGGATAAAATTTTCAAACTAGGTTTTTATAATAAATATATATTGGTGTGATAAAATTCTAATTAATGTTTTTATCATTATATTGTAGTTTTAATGAGATTGTTAACATCTTTAAGGAATGAAAAACATAATTTGGTTACTAGTTTTTTTTTTTTGATAATGGAAATTGTGACAAATATGTTATTTTGCTAACTAGATTTTAGAAATTCTTAAATAAATGAGATTTAAAATCTAATTTATGGTTTCATTATATTATTATCATCATGAATTTATAGTTTAATAAGTTAATTCATGCAAAATCAAGTTTAGTTGTGATATTGTGAAATTTTGCTTAAAAGTATCGAAATCGGGCAAGTTTGCAAACTAGAATTTCCAAACTAATACAAATTAGGGTGTTAAAAATATAGCGGTGGTTTTTATAATCTAGTTATGCTATTTAAAGAGTATTATGACCATTAGTTTCATTTAAACATCGAGTTTTGAAGTAAAACGGTAAATTGACGTTTTCAGGTTTTTACGAAATCGGACGATTTGATCGATTTTAGGGTTTCGATGAATTAAATCATGTTTTATATTATAAGTAATGAGTTTTAAAACTATGAGTTGTTTGTTGGTGTTTTATCTCGATCAATCGGCGTTTGTACGCCGATATCGAGCGATATTTGGTTCTTTTGCATGAGCGGGTCATAGGTTTTAACCTATGCGCGTTTCGTGCGTCGTTTCGGTTCTGTCCGTGATTCAGTTTACGATATTATATGTGTTTGCATATAGGTACCCCTCACGTGGATTTCGGACGATGAAGAAAAGGATGGTGACACCGTCTTCGGCAGACATGGACCAGGTGAGTAGATGTATATCTATGGGGGAAGTCGGGTGGATGGCGTTTAGCACCCCCGCAAACATAGAATAGGTATATTACTTATTGTCATTAGGATACCGGACGTGACCTTAGAATTTCGGTAAGTAGGACCCTAGTAATGACATTAGGTTGGACTAGATTGATTTAGAAAGACCTTACCCGAGGATGAATATCTTGGAGGAGATTCGTAGGTTTCAAGTAGATACTCACACACGCACACACAGAACTCGACGTGGTGTATACGTGTATGTATATATATATATAGGACTAGGTGTAGGTGTGTGTACACACACACACACACACACACACACACACAACACGTATATGTGATACAAGGATGTGATATGATACACGGGGATGAAACAATATAACTGGGCTTGATGCCGTGATTCTTGGCTATACGGTCGTGTTATGATGTAGCGGATCATTAGAAAATGAGATAATGAATAGGTATACATAAATAAAAATGGGTGGTGATGATATTGAGGTACATGGGACTCTACAATAGAATACGGACCGTAACCTGTGCCTGAGATTACGATATGATATAAGTGTGACTTAATCACAATATGATACATGTGACATGATATTTCTGAGGATAAATTAACGATGTATATTTATGCTGGCAATGATATATGATCGATGTATGCAATTACAGTACAGTACCTTGATCATGACATGATTTGATGATGATATTATACGAATGATGAGACACGTAGGTGATACTTGACCCGTATCCCGATATTGGGATGCCGTACGGTGGATTTTACCGTATGAGGTATAGATGTGATGATTGATCCACACTCTTGATTTGAGGAAGCCGTACTACGTACGTTACGCTATTGAGGCTGGATCGCCGACTATTAGAGATATGGACTCAGACCTTAGGTGGACTCTTATTTCTTATCGACTAGTTTCTTAGGTTTAGTTCCTTAGGAGGTTGATAGATACTAGTTTAGGCTCGAGTTATATAGTTGTAGTTAGACATGTATATTACAAATGAGTGGTTATACACATCTGTCTTTACATTCAGACCGTAATCATTATGTTGCATGTTCATACATATGTTTCTCTAATCAGTATGAAACTCTGCCTGTTAGGACACCAGCACCATTACCGAAGATGCGCATATTCCACGCACACTTATTGCCGGCTCACACACATCATCATCGGTAATTGCTATGTCACATACACTTTAGAATATATAATCTTTTATTGATAGAATGAGCTAGAGACTTGATCAATATAATATTGTGATTACTCTCAGATGTTAGTCTAGACATTGCATTTATTACTTAGACATGTCATGCATTCACATTTTCAGGTTATCATGCAGTATTGTGGGGATTATGCCGATACTTATCATTTGCTTACTCATGATATTGGGATTTTGGATTTCTATGAGATTTCTGGATTTTTGGGGAAATCCGCAAGAATATATATAAAACTTCTCTCTTTCCTCTTCTCTTTTTAAAATATAAGTTGCGGTTTTCTCGTGATATATGTGTCGTCCACCATGAGATTTCATGTTTTCTATTGGATTTCGAGACCCGATTCGAGGAGTGGATGAACCGTCTCGGGTACATGGTGGCCCGGTATGGTACCCCGGGGCAAGAAGATCGAGTTGTAGACGATGAGCCTGGCAGGGGAAGGCTACCTACCGGTGATGTCTGGCGCGGCAGATATCCGGAGGATACCGACCGTTGCGTGAGATTTGATGATATGGGCCGATCCGGACTGACGGAGCCCGAGATATTGAGACTATGAGGTATTGAGACTTGAGATTTATATGTTTTGTGTCGATGCTTGACACGGATTTCCATGGATTTCATCGATGATATTCAGATTTCTATACAAATTACCATGATAAAAGTTAAATATTTCTTATACAGATATATCCAGATTTCAGGACTGATTGTTTTACATTCATGGTGCATGCATACTCATTCACATGACATATTATTATTTGAGGCACTGACACGAGCACGGAGCATTTGCACTTACACGTAGTTTATTATCCTGTCTTTACTTGATGACTAGTAGTATATTAGTATATTATATGACCTAGGAAAGCGTCGTGCATTCGATTACTTTTCGTAGATGTCTTCTACTCACGAGTTGGCAACTCACCCCCGTTGTGCCAAATTTTATTACAAGTTCGATGTACAGATTTCCTTGGCAGCTTGCTGGCACATCATTTCATTCAGGGTGATTTGCACGGTAGGTTGGTTCACTTGTATCTGGACCGCCGTTGTACTTTTAATTATTTCATTTGTATCTAGTAAGCTCCATCAACCAAACTTGTATTACTTGATAGTTTACTGGACCAGTTATTTATTTCGACCTTAGAGTCGCGCTTGTATTATTATGGTATCTGGTGGATTTGTTTTCTTTTAAGTTTTGAGCCTCGCCCTTTGGCGTTGTATACTATTGTGCATTGGTGTGGTTGTTTCCGCCTTTTGTCGTAGAGGTAGCTCCCGTTTGGGGATGCTTTTTATTGTTTGTATATATATTATTCTTGTTTGTATCCGTTTGGACCCAGTTTTTACAAAGGAGACTCTGCCGAAATTTTTGAGAAAATTGGATGTTGCTTTTAAACTTTTGAGAAAATTGGATGTTTGTATATGATATTTTTATGATGTGATTGGAATTGATTTCAGTTTGAGCAGTATGTTTTTATAATCATTACTATTTGATTTAGTAACCAGGCGGGACGTGTATGTTAAATAAAAGATATAAATATGTATAGCTATTTTTTTTAAAAATAAACGTCCGCTACTTGTGCCGTGACACGTGCATCGCACGGCGATCTTCAAAAGGGGGTTTTTGCGTGTTTCCTTATTAAGATGTTTAGCCGATTTTACTACGATACGTACTATATCTAAGTTATAGTTTTGATATATATTATGTTGGTTTTCGTATTGGGTTTTGATATTTTATTTTCGTCATAACTCCGATGATTGCGTTATGCTTAACGGAGTTGATTTTAGTTATGTATTGATGATTTCGGAGCCCCGACGATTTGAGTATTTTGGCTAAATGTTTTAGTAATTGGGGGGAGTTTTAATTTAAAATTCGGGGACCGAATTTCTTAAAGGGAGGAAGATTGTAACGTTTTAAAATAAATAAATAAATAAATAAAATTATTTAAGTGAATTTTCTAATTTTCGGTAAAGTAAAACGTATTTTTCGTAAAATTAAACCATAATTATTTTTCATTATAAATTTAAAAATACCTATTTTAAATATGTAATTACTAGTAAATGATGTTTATTTGGTCACTTATAAATTTTTAGTTCAATTAAATATTTTTCCTAAATTAATTATTTTAAATATTAACATAAGCATTATTTATATACTAAATTGGTGTAAATTACAAATTTGAATGGGTTTAATTAGCAAATGTAAACCATTACATATTGGAATCAAGTGTGTTTCATGCAAAATTTATTTTCAAAATTTTCCATGGTTCTAGACCATTCTAGGTTAAATGGAGTTAGAAAAATAAAGAATTTTTATTAAATTCATGAAAAGACTTAATTGTGTGATATTTTTGTGAAACCTTCTACACTTTTCTTCACCTTTTCTCACTATCCTATTTTTTCCTCACCTCATGGCCGGCCCCACCTCCATGGGCAGCCCCAAAATTTTCCCCCCATCATTTTTGCATTAAAAATCATCAAAATTCATCAAAAATTCCAAAAATAAACCTCAAAAATCAACATTCAACCTCTACCATTTTCCTTTGACCTATTTAGCATGGATCTTGGAGATGGAAACCATTATTTTGGAGGCATATTTTCATGTTTGGATTTCATGATGTGGAGGTATAAATTTTATTCTTATGGTTAATTGTTATTAAATGTTTAATCTAGCATATTTAGATTTTCCTAATTAATTCTATTTGGAAGTTTAAAATTTAAGTTAGGGTTTATAAAATAAAGTTATGGTTTTACTAATTAAGTGGGGTTATAATAACTAGTTTAACATTTTTTTGGAATGGAAAATCTTGCATGGTTGTTGAATTATAATTTGATCATTCCAATTTGTTTAAATTAAGTATTTTTGCTAACTAGGTTTCTATAAAACATAAATATTGGTGATATAAAATTCTAATTAAGGTTGTTATCATTAGATTGTAGTTTTAATGAGAATATTAACATGTTAAAGGAATGAAAAACTTAATTTGGTTACTAGTTTCTATTGATAATTGAAAAATAGTGATAAAAATGCTATTTTTGCTAACTAGATTTTAGAAACTCTTAAATAAATTAGATTTAAAATCTAATTTATGGTTTCATTATATTATTATCATCATGAATTGTAGTTTAATAAGTTAATTCATGCAAAATCAAGTTTAGTTGTGATATTGTGAAATTTTGCTTAAAAGTATCGAAATCGGGCATATTTGCAAACTAGAATTTCCAAACTAATACAAATTAGGGTGTTAAAAATATGGTAATGGTTTCTATAATCTAGTTATGTTATTTAATGAATATTATGACCATTAGTTTCTTTTAAACATCAAGTTTTGAAGTAAAACGGTAAATTGACATTTTCAAGGTTTTGCGGAATTGGACGATTTGATCGATTTTAGGGTTTCGATGAATTAAATCATGTTTTATATTATAAGTAATGAGTTTTAAAACTACGAGTTGTTTGTTGGTGTTTTATCTCGATCAATCGGCGTTTGTACGCCGATATCGAGCGATATTTGGTTCTTTTGCATGAGCGGGTCATAGGTTTTAACCTATGCGCGTTTCGTGCGTCGTTTTGGTTTTGTCCGTGATTCAGTTTACGATATTATATATGTTTGCGTATAGGTACCCCTCGCGTGGACTTCGGACGAGGAAGAAGAGGAGGGCGACATCGTCTTCGGCAGACAAGGACCAGGTGAGTAGATATATATCTACGGGGGAAGTCGGGTCGATGGCGTTTAGCACCCCCGCAAACGTAGAATAGGGATATTGCTTATTGTCATTAGAAAGTCGGACGTGACCTTAGATTCTTGGCGAGTAGAACCCTATTAAAGACCTTAGGTTGGACTAGACTGATTTAGATAGACTTTACTAGGGGAGGAATGTCTTGGAGGAAATTCGTAGGTTTCAGGTAGACACACACATGCACACACAGAAACTTGGCTTGGTGTATATGTGTATGTGTATATATAAGTAGGAATGTGTGTAGGTGTATATATACACAACATGTATATGTGATATAAGTATGTTATATGATACATGGGGATGAGACGATATAACTGGGCTTGATGCCGTGATCTCTTGGCTATACAGTCATATTATGATCTTAGCGGATCGTTGGAAAATGAGAGAATGGATATGTATACATAAACGATAATAGGTGATGATGACATTGAGATATACGAGACTCTAGAATAGAACCCGGACCGTAACCTATGACTTGATTACGATATGATATATGTGTGACTTGGTTATGATATGATATATGTGTGACTTGATTACGATATGATATATGTGTGACCTGATTACGATATGATATATATGACATGATATTTCTGAGGAACAATTGACGACGTATATGTTCGCAGACAATGATATATGATTGATGATACTGGGATGTATGCGATTACAGTATAGTACCTTTGATCATGACATTATTTGATGATGATATTATACGAATGATGATGTACGTAGGTGATACTTGACCCGTACCCCGATATTGGGATGCCGTACGATGGATTTTACCGTAAGAGGCATAGATGTGATGATTGATCCGCACTCTTGATTTGAGGAAGCCGTACTACGTACGTGACGCTATTGAGGCTGTATGGCCGACTATTAGAGATATGGACTTAGACCTTAGGTGGACTCTTATTTCTTATCGACTAGTTTCTTAAGCTTAGTTCCTTAGGAGGTTACATGGACACTAGTTTAGGCTCGAGTCATATAGTTGTAGTTATACTTGTATATCAAATGAGTGGTTAATACACATCCGTCTTTACTTTCAGACCGTAATCATCATGGTGCATGTTCACACATATGTTTCTATGATCAGTATAAAACTCTGCCTGTTAGGACACCAGCACCATTACCGATGATGTGCATATTCCACGCACACTTATTGTAAGTCCATGCTACCTCTCCCGGTTCTTACGGGGAGGCGGAAACGGTATAAAAATCAAATTTTTGGCGCAAGCGGCAACATGGACTAAGCAAAGTCGGGATCTTTGACTAAACTAAAACTAGCATACTTAGCTAAAGAGAGTTAGCTACTCGGATGGAGATGGTTATACCTTGCTTGTCTTGAACACCTTCTCTTCAAGCTCCGATGGTGGTCCGATGGCTCCTTCTCGTCGTCTCCGTACGCCGAAGATAGATCCACTTGAAAGCTCCAACCTTTAGCTCCTTCTTCGTTCTTTGAAGAAACTAGTTCACTTGGTTTGCTAAACCTAGTGAACTAGAACGAGTAGAGAGGAAATAGAATGGGATTTTATCTATGGTTCTTGATTCTCAACTCATGAGACAAGAGAACCATAGATCAAGAGAGGGAGCAAGAGGTTGAGGGTGAGAGCAAGAGGAGAGCTCAAGAACAAGAGAGAGAATGAGCAAGAAAGAATGAGCAACTCTTTTGTCTTTCACCCTCTCATAATCCAAAGTGATCATAACTCATCATATCAAAAAAGTCTTATGTGATGGTTTGAAGCAACCATAACCTTATCATGTCATGCACTCATTTTACTCAAATGAGCAAGCAAGTAAAAGTCTTTGGCATGAAATGATAACCATGGTTATCATGATGGTCAACTAGTCAAGCCTAGTCAACCGGTCAACAAGTCAACAAAAGTCAACAAGTCAACAAAGTCAACAAGTCAACAAAAGTCAACAAGTCAACAACCATATCACCATAATACTTAATTAATATAGTAGTTAATCACATATCATATTCTCATTAGGGTTGAGCATAAAGTCAAATAGTCAACGGTCAACTGTCAACAACCCTAATGAGAATCCGCTGCCTCTGCCTCCCTGTCAACTGTGCATACACACCCGCATCCGCGTTCCGAGGAACACGAATGCAAACTGGATAAATCCAATCCCATAAGGTACACTAGGATCTGGCTTAAACCAAAGCCCGCTAGTGTAAACTGTCCGGACACTGTACGTGCACAAGTGCACGGATGTGACCGAACCCTGTCGCAAAACCATGCGACCTGTCGCAATACCATGCGACCTCTACTCTTTTGCCTAAAGGCGAAAAGCTTTCTGTGTGGGACTCTAAAGACTCGACACTACGCTGGCAGTGGGTTTAACCACAGATCGCAAGCGGCACTAGCTGTGCGTAACGGTCCCCAGGTAATGCCGACAAGAAGACCGACGAGGCAAAACCCATCTGAACTCCTACTAAGCCTGAGTGTGACATTCTCCGTACAGTCCGGTCGGTTCGTCTGATACATCGCATGGCGGGCCTAGGGGGCGGTAAACGTCAGTCCCCCAATAGCGGTACAAGTCGTGCCGGAGCGAAGCCCAAAACACCCTGAGATAACACTAGAAACCTACCAGTATATCTCGTTTTCCCTGGCCAGGGACTACTCGTGTAATGGCTCTCCTAGACACAGCGCGATGTCAACCCCCAATACCGGGAGAGACGAATCCTGTCTAACCGTCACTGCCTCCAAGTGCTTCGGGACTGCACCCAACCACTACCTGTTTGCACGACTCCTTTGAGCCGTGGTAGGGTAGTGATCAAGGTACAGTGGGAACACACTCGAGGTGGAGTGACAGTGTCAAGTCAGCGGACTAAGCTGTACTCATGTCACCTGGGAACTGATAACTGACGATAGGTATAATACCAACTAGTCAGTTCCCGACGAGTCCTGTCCAGTGTACCCGTAACCTAACGAGCACCCGCATACTATCTCAAGTACGACGTACTGACGGCTGTGGGACAGACCGTCTCCCACACTGGGATGAGAAGCGCATGCGCTGGTCTACTCCGGAGTATCGATGCCCTGTCTCGATAGTCCTGCGACCAGGGACCTGCATAAGGATGTGCTTATAGATTACCCAGCCCCACTAGTGTGACGGCCATCACATCGCTGGTAATCAAGCAAAGATCCTAAGGGCTCTACTAATGTGTATAGGCGATATACAAAAATAAACACATGTACACATTGAAGTAGAAACAAACCAAGTAGCATACTACTATTTTGAGCAAGATTGTATATACAAGGTGAATATCCCAAGCATCCATTAAGTAATATACAAACTAGTATGATACAGTAATGGCCTCTAGGGCATATACACTAACAATCTCCCACTTGCACTAAGGCCATGTACTGGCGTATCGAAGACCTATCATCTCGATCAGCCGCTAGAACTGAGTCTGGGGCAAGGCCTTGGTGAATGGATCTGCAGTGTTGTCTTCTGAAGCGACTCTCCGAACCTCGATCTCCTGGCGATCTACGATCTCCCTGATCAGGTGATACCGCCTCAAGATGTGCCTGGATTTCTGATGGGACCTTGGTTCCTTCGCTAAAGCTATAGCCCCGTTGTTGTCGCAATACAGAGGTATTGGATCAACAATGGACGGAACCACCTGAAGTTCTTTCAAGAACTTCCTCATCCAGACAGCTTCTTTTGCGGCATCAGATGCAGCGATGTATTCCGCTTCCATCGTCGAGTCTGCAACGGTTTCCTGTTTGGAACTCTTCCAACAGACCGCCCCTCCATTGAGGGTAAAGACAAAACCCGACATGGACTTGGAATCATCCTTGTCACTCTGGAAGCTGGAGTCAGCAAAGGCCTCGATCTGGAGGTCTTTTCCGCCATACACCAAGAACATCTCCTTAGTCCTTCTCAGGTACTTGAGAATGTTCTTTACCGCTATCCAGTGTTTCTCCCCAGGGTTTGACTGATACCGGCTTACCACACTCAGTGCATAAGCTACATCCGGTCTGGTACACAACATCGCATACATTATAGAGCCTACCGCAGAAGCATAGGGTATAATAGACATGCGATCCCTCTCCAAATCAGTCTTGGGAGACATCTCTTTAGAGAGGGTGATCCCGTGACAAGCCGGTAGGTTACCGCGCTTGGAATCTTCCATACTGAATCTCTTCAGTATGGTGTCGATGTACATGGACTGTGAAAGTCCTAATATCCTCTTGGATCTGTCACGGTAGATCCGGATACCCAGAATATACGAGGCATCACCCAGGTCTTTCATGGAGAACCTGTGTGACAAGAACCCCTTGACAGATTGTAGCATAGGAATGTCATTTCCTATTAAGAGAATGTCATCCACGTATAAAACGAGGAATACTACAGTTCTCGCTACAAATCTACTATAGATGCATGGTTCATCTGGATTTTTGATAAAGCCAAATTCTTTGACTGTCTCATCAAAGCAGATGTTCCAACTCCGCGATGCCTGCTTTAGTCCATAGATGGACTTAAGCAACTTGCACACCTTTCCGCTGCTCCCACTCTGAATGAAACCCTCTGGCTGGTCCATATAGACACACTCCTCTAAATTTCCATTTAGAAAAGCTGTCTTTACGTCCATTTGCCAGATCTCATAATCGTGGAAGGCAGCAATGGCAAGAAGGATCCGAATGGATTTCAGCATGGCTACTGGAGAAAAGGTTTCGTCGTAGTCCAAGCCAGGTCTTTGACGAAAACCCTTTGCTACCAGCCTAGCTTTATAGGTCTCAACCTGTCCATCTACACCAATCTTCCTTTTGAAGATCCACTTGCATCCTACGGGTTTTACCCCGTCTGGAGCAATGTCCAACGTCCATACCTTGTTGGTGTACATGGACTCCATTTCGGTCCGCATTGCATCCAGCCATTTCACTGAGTCAACGCTCTGAACGGCCTGCTGGAAGCTAGTAGGCTCATCATAATCTATGATGCAATCCTCTCTATCCCCGTCTATGAGAAAACCGTAGTATCTCTCGGGCGGATGAGACTGCCTACTACTCCTGCGGAGCGGCGTAGGAATGTCCTGTTCTGTTGAACCCTCTGGTTCCACTAAACTTTCAGTAATAGTCCGTGGTTCTGGAATTTCTTCCAGTTCTACTGTGCTCCCACTTATCTGGGTTTCCAAAAACTCAGTTTCCAAGAAGTAGGCATGACGAGAAACAAGGACTTTTTGTTCCTCTTCACAGTAGAAGAAATATCCTTTGGAATTCTTTGGATATCCCACAAACTTGCACTGTACTGAGCGTGCCTCGAGCTTGTCCGCATGCTGCTTTTTGACAAAAGCGGGACATCCCCATGTCTTAATATGCTTAAGATAGGGTCTCTTCCCACACCACATCTCATATGGTGTAGTAGGCACGGTCTTAGTAGGAACTCGGTTCAAAAGGTATGCGGCTGATTCTAGCGCATACCCCCAGAATGATCGCGGCAACTCAGCGTTACTCATCATGGACCGCACCATATCCAATAGGGTGCGGTTCCGTCTCTCCGATACACCGTTATGTTGCGGGGTGTATGGAGGAGTAAGCTGAGAGAGAATTCCGTTCTCTTTTAAATAGTCCAGGAACTCGGCACTTAAGTATTCTCCACCTCGATCCGATCTTAGAATCTTAATACTTTTGCCGGTCTGTTTCTCTACTTCATTCTTATACTCCTGGAATTTTCCAAAGGCCTCGGACTTATGTTTCATCAAGAAGACATAACCGTACCTTGAGAAGTCATCCGTAAAAGTAATGAAGTAAGAATGTCCGCTTCGGGCATGTGTAGACATTGGACCGCACACGTCACTGTGTACGAGTCCTAAGAGCTCGCTCGCTCTTACTCCTTGTCCAGTAAACGGAGTCTTTGTCATCTTTCCTTTGAGACAAGATTGACAAGTGGCATACGATTGATATTCGAACGCATTCAAATATCCTTCTGTATGTAACTTAGTCAACCTTCTCTCATTGATGTGACCCAATCTACAATGCCATAAGAAAGTCTGATTCATTTCCGGAGACTTTCTTTTGTGTGTATTCTGGACGTTGAAAATCTGTGGTTGGTTTAACACGTATATACCATTACTCAATGTACCTGACCCAATCAAAACTTGATTAAGGTGAATGTTTACAACATTACTTACAAACGCAAATTCATAACCTTCTTTAGAAACTAAAGATACAGAAATGATATTACAAGTTGCGTTCGGTACAAAAAAGCAATTACGCAAAACCAAAACATGTCCATCTGACATTCCCAGGTGATAGTCCCCCACGGCTTTAGCATCCATGCTAGCTCCGTTCGCAACTTTGAGGGTCATGTCACCTGCCTTCAAAACCCTACGGTTTCTCAACGCCTACAAAGAATTACAGATATGAGATCCTGATCCGGTATCCAATACCCAGGAAGTAGAGTTTATTGAAAGACAGTTTTCAATAACATACACACCTGAAGCTGAAGCTGCAACCTGCTTCAATTTCCTGTGTTCTGGCCTTCCAGGCCCTGCAATCATTCTTCCAGTGTCCTTTCTTATGACAATAGAAGCATTCTTCCTTATCCACAAGCTTCCCCGCTATCTTTGTTGCTTTTGCTTTTCCCTTCGTATCCACTTTACTAACACCGCCCCTTGGTTTGGCGGGGGCCTTCTTCTTCTTTCCCTTGGCTTTCGCCTTGGACCTAGAAGAAGATGATCCTCCTACAACCAAAGTGGATGTATCCCTACCTTTCTGTAGGGTGCCCTCTTCGCTCCTCAGCATGTTGAGGAGCTCTGAAAGTTCAACCTCTTTTTCTTGTAGGTTGAAGTTCAGTATGAACTGGGCGTAAGTGGAAGGAAGGGACTGGAGAACTATATCCGTATATAGCTCACTCTCTAATGTGATCCCTAGGTCAGCGAGCTCCTCAATGTAGCCGATCATCTTTAGCACGTGCTCGGCTACTGATGATCCGACGGCCATTCTTGTCGAAAATAACTTTTTCGACGCTTCGTATCTTGCGATACGTGATTGCTCTCCATACAGTTCTTTTGTATGGAGCAATATGGACTCCATGTCCATATTCTCATGCCTCCTCTGATGTTCGTTGTCCATCGAGGCAAGCAGGAGGCACTTGGCCTTCGCGCTATCAATCTCCCAAGTCTTGCGGATTTCCTTATCCGCGACGCTGGAAGTTGGACCAGGGACAGGGGGAGCTTTGGTGGTAAGAAGATACCCCAGCTTGTCATAAGTGATTGCTATCTTGACATTCCTGAGCCAATCTTTGTAGTTTGGCCCTGTCAGTTTTTTTTTACCTAGGAGTAACTTAAGTCCAGTCATGTTGATTGGTCGCTGCAATTAGGAGAGAGAAGAAGAAACACTCAGCATGATGCTCTTGCAAGTTTAGAGTGGTTTTTAATTTGTCTAAACAGGATGGCTCCCACTGTTTCTCGAATCCCTCCTCAAACCATAAAGGAAGAATTAGCCGGGATCAATCCCACCGCACAATACTTGCTTAACCGTTCAGCCAGGCCGGTGTCGGTACTTCGAGGGAGGTTTTCCAACGCTTTCGCGAAGTTCCTTAATTAAAGAACCTCTTTTCCCTGGGGGCGTAGCCCCGCTAACACCTTTCTAGGCACCTACTAGGTTTATAGCATTGATCGATTAGTGAGAAATTTCCCGAGGAGTAGCATATACTCACAGTAGGATCGGGATCCAAATATCATTGCGTGACGAAACTGAAGGAATCCTACCAGAATCATCACACTCCAAATGGTATGCAAATCTAGCAAGTTTCAGTACTTATGAAACTCCCGACGTGGATTTTTGCCCCATGCTCTTATGACCTTGACTTTGGCCAACAAATCATAAGTCACATGTCAAGTTCTGCCCGTCGTTCTCCAGGTTGATTTGAATCCACCCGCACCTACCCTTGACTTTGGCCAACAAGGCAGTACGACTGTTCCAAACCAACGCATCTATCTATGCTGCACATGAATACCCAATAGCTACCAATCACTGTGCCTTGACTTTGGCCAACAAACACAGCTTGAATACTATTGACTATTCATGTGAAACGACGTAGGGCTACGGATGGTTTTGGCAAAACCGTGAACGTAGTGAACTTGATTTGGTCGATGGAACGAGATAGCTTTTAAATGGAGTGGCTCAAACTCCGTATTTTAAAAGTTTGTTTTGAAAAGAACCGAGTGGTTTTTCGAAAGTGTTCCAACGACTTTAACTTGGTTTATTATCTTGCATTAGTTCTTTTAATGCGTGATATTCTTGCATTAGTTCTTTTAATGCGTCCCATCATTTAATCCTACCATTGCAGAAAACAACCAAAATATGACGTACGCTTATGCCATTCGCATTCGCCACGGGGCCCCGTCATTACCCGTTAGGTTACTTAACTAACGACAGAGCGGGGGCTGGGCTAGCGCGTCTGTAAAACATAAGCAACGCCTAAATAATATCATATATAGATATACTGCAATGATAAACATTTCAGATCACAGATAAATACATTGGATATACCAGCAATCTGTAATTTGTACGAGCCTGTAACAAAAACAGATAACACGGTCGCGGTGAATAGCCAAAACCCCACCCAAGACCCCTACGGGTGCGGCAAACTACCCGCCAAGTACCCGAAGCGTAGCAACCTCCCTCATCTCCATGAGTAGGCCACTCGACACTTCGGCATACCCGGTAGTTTGTGCACCCTCTCCATGGGTCAATCCCAGGAGCAAAAACAGTAAAAAGAAATTATACAATGACGGCTACAACCCCGACCCGGTTGTGCGGCCATAAAAATAATTATTACATCAATTTACAAATTTACATGAATTGCAAGAAAAGAAAACTCTCGTCTCACAACCCCCGGCTATTCACCCGCGACAATCCAACATATTTATATACACATTCCAGCACATTACAGATCATGTATAACCCCGACCAATCGACTTATAGCGATTAGCCGACGTTCAATACATGCAAACATCACAGATATAACCATCATAGTCAAAGTGCAGTGAAGTTCGGAAAAAATACGGAATTATATGACCCCAAAAGGAAATTTCTTTTCTGGAAAATCTGGGCACATATAATATATTCCAAAAATCCCAAAACCAACACAGACACACACTGCACGAAAAACGATGCAGAGAAGACGACAAACCGCGGCGCTTCCGCGGCACATGCCTACCTCGTGCGGCGGAAGCGCGGCGGTTTGAACGAAACAGTGGATCGTTTTTCATGGGTGTTCACAAAAAACCCTGAGCCGAATTTAGGAGTATAAAGTTTTTCATTTTGACCAGAAAAAATTTCAACAGAAACTCAGGTTTTGTAAAAGTTAGGTTTTTGGATTTTTTCCAGTTCCGAACTTCGTTACACTTTACTACCAAGCTAGTTTAAGTTTAGTTAGGCTCTGATACCACTGTAAGTCCATGCTACCTCTCCCGGTTCTTACGGGGAGGCGGAAACGGTATAAAAATCAAATTTTTGGCGCAAGCGGCAACATGGACTAAGCAAAGTCGGGATCTTTGACTAAACTAAAACTAGCATACTTAGCTAAAGAGAGTTAGCTACTCGGATGGAGATGGTTATACCTTGCTTGTCTTGAACTCCTTCTCTTCAAGCTCCGATGGTGGTCCGATGGCTCCTTCTCGTCGTCTCCGTACGCCGAAGATAGATCCACTTGAAAGCTCCAACCTTTAGCTCCTTCTTCGTTCTTTGAAGAAACTAGTTCACTTGGTTTGCTAAACCTAGTGAACTAGAACGAGTAGAGAGGAAATAGAATGGGATTTTATCTATGGTTCTTGATTCTCAACTCATGAGACAAGAGAACCATAGATCAAGAGAGGGAGCAAGAGGTTGAGGGTGAGAGCAAGAGGAGCTCAAGAACAAGAGAGAGAATGAGCAAGAAAGAATGAGCAACTCTTTTGTCTTTCACCCTCTCATAATCCAAAGTGATCATAACTCATCATATCAAAAAAGTCTTATGTGATGGTTTGAAGCAACCATAACCTTATCATGTCATGCACTCATTTTACTCAAATGAGCAAGCAAGTAAAAGTCTTTGGCATGAAATGATAACCATGGTTATCATGATGGTCAACTAGTCAAGCCTAGTCAACCGGTCAACAAGTCAACAAAAGTCAACAAGTCAACAACCATATCACCATAATACTTAATTAATATAGTAGTTAATCACATATCATATTCTCATTAGGGTTGAGCATAAAGTCAAATAGTCAACGGTCAACTGTCAACAACCCTAATGAGAATCCGCTGCCTCTGCCTCCCTGTTAACTGTGCATACACACCCGCATCCGCGTTCCGAGGAACACGAATGCAAACTGGATAAATCCAATCCCATAAGGTACACTAGGATCTGGCTTAAACCAAAACCCGCTAGTGTAAACTGTCCGGACACTGTACGTGCACAAGTGCACGGATGTGACCGAACCCTGTCGCAAAACCATGCGACCTGTCGCAATACCATGCGACCTCTACTCTTTTGCCTAAAGGCGAAAAGCTTTCTGTGTGGGACTCTAAAGACTCGACACTACGCTGGCAGTGGGTTTAACCACAGACCGCAAGCGGCACTAGCTGTGCGTAACGGTCCCCAGATAATGCCGACAAGAAGACCGACGAGGCGAAACCCATCCGAACTCCTACTGAGCCTGAGTGTGACATTCTCCGTACAGTCCGGTCTGTTCGTCTGATACATCGCATGGCGGGCCTAGGGGGCGGTAAACGTCAGTCCCCCAATAGCGGTACAAGTCGTGCCGGAGCGAAGCCCAAAACACCCTGAGATAACACTGGAAACCTACCAGTATATCTCGTTTGCCCTGGCCAGGGACTACTCGTGTAATGGCTCTCCTAGACACAGCGCGATGTCAACCCCCAATACCGGGAGAGACGAATCCTGTCTAACCGTCACTGCCTCCAAGTACTTCGGGACTGCACCCAACCACTACCTGTTTGCACGACTCCTTTGAGCCGTGGTAGGGTAGTGATCAAGGTACAGTGGGAACACACTCGAGGCGGAGTGACAGTGTCAAGTCAGCGGACTAAGCTGTACTCATGTCACCTGGGAACTGATAACTGACGATAGGTATAATACCAACTAGTCAGTTCCCGACGAGTCCTGTCCAGTGTACCCGTAACCTAACGAGCACCCGCATACTATCTCAAGTACGACGTACTGACGGCTGTGGGACAGACCGTCTCCCACACTGGGATGAGAAGCGCATGCGCTGGTCTACTCCGGAGTATCGATGCCCTGTCTCGATAGTCCTGCGACCAGGGACCTGCATAAGGATGTGCTTATAGATTACCCAGCCCCACTAGTGTGACGGCCATCACATCGCTGGTAATCAAGCAAAGATCCTAAGGGCTCTACTAATGTGTATAGGCGATATACAAAAATAAACACATGTACACATTGAAGTAGAAACAAACCAAGTAGCATACTACTATTTTGAGCAAGATTGTATATACAAGGTGAATATCCCAAGCATCCATTAAGTAATATACAAACTAGTATGATACAGTAATGGCCTCTAGGGCATATACACTAACACTTATTTGCCGGCTCACACGCATCATCATCGGTAATTGCTATGTCACGTACACTTTAGAACATATTATCTTTTATTGATAGAATCAGCTAACCGCTAGATCGATATAATATTGTGATTACTCTCTGGTGTTAGTCTAGACATGGCATTTATTATTTAGACATTTCATGCATTCACATTTCCATGTTATCATGCAGTATTGCGGGGCTTATGCCGACATTTATCATTTACTTACTCATGATTTTGGGATTTTGGATTTCTATGAGATTTCTGGATTTTGGGGGAAAACCGCAATAATATATATATAAAAACTTCTCTCTCTCCTCCTCTCTTTTTAAAATATAAGTTGCAGTTTTCTCGTGATGTATGTGTCGTCCACCATGAGATTTCATGTTTTCTGTTGGATTTCGAGACCCGATTCGAGGAGTGGATGAACCGTCTCGGGTACATGGTGGGCCCGGTATGGTACCCCGGGGCAAGAAGATCGAGTTGTAGATGATGAGCCTGGCAGGGGAAGACTACCTACCGGTGATGTCTAGCGCGGCGGATATCCGGAGGATACCGACCGTTGTCGTGAGATTTGATGATATGGGCCAATCCGGACTGACGGAGCCCGAGATATTGAGACTATGGGATATTGAGATTTTTGAGGTATTGAGACTTGAGATTTACATGTTTTGTGTCGATGCTTGACACGGATTTCCATGGATTTCGTCGTTGATATTTCATATTTCTATACAAATTTTACCATGATAAAAGCTAAAGATTTCTTATACAGATATATCCAGATTTCAGGATTGGTTATTTTACATTCATGGTGCATGAATACTCATTCACATGACATATTAGTCTTTGAGGTATTGACACGAGCACGGAGTATTTGCACTTATACGTAGTTTATTACCCTGCACTACTAGATGACTAGTGAGATATTAGTATATTATTATGACCTAGGATAGCGTCGTGCATTCGATTTCTTTTCGCAGATATCTTCTATTCACGAGTTGGCAACTCACCCCCGTTGTGCCAAATTTTATTACAGGTTCGATGTACAGGTTTCCCTGGCAGCTTGCTGGCACATCATTTCCTTCAGGGTGATTTGCACGGTAGGTTGGTTCACTTGTATCTGGACCACCGTTGTACTTTTTATTATTTCATTTGTATCTAGTAAGCTCCATTAACCAAACTTGTATTACTTGATAGTTTACTGGACCAGTTATTTATTTCGACCTTAGAGTCGCGCTTGTATTATTATGGTATCTGGTGGATTTGTTTTCTTTTAAGTTTTGAGCTTCGCCCTTTGGCGTTGTATACTATTGTGCATCGATGTGGTTGTTTTCGCCTTTTGGCGTAGAGCTAGCTCCCGTTTGGGGATGCTTTTTATTGTTTGTATATATATTATTCTTGTTTGTACCCGTTTGGGGCCAGTTTTTACAAAGGAGACTCTGCCGAAATTTTTGAGAAAATTGGATGTTGCTTTTAAACTTGTTTTCTACATGTTTTCCTTTACTTCTTCTTCTTTTTATGGTTTAGATTTCTGGATTTCGGCTTACTTAGGTTACGTTGCGCCTCTAGACGTTTCGTAATCTAAGTGCCAGTCACATTCCGTACTTTCGGATCGTGACAAAGTTGGTATCAGAGCGCTAGGTTTAACCTTTGTATATGTCTAGGGTGACCCTTGGTTGATGGAGTAGGCGACTTAGGTAGAGTGACGTACCGTGGGTATGATCCGCGGCATACTTACGATACGCTACTCTTCTTAAATAGCCTTAGGATGTACATTCTTTGCACCGCATTTCATTCGTTCCTTTGATCTATCTTCGTCAATATTGGATGGTGGTTTCTGTTATCACAGGCGCACTGGCAGAGGGAGTTGCGGCTCGAATGCGATAACCATTAGGGTATCGTTTATTCTTGAGAATTGAAGCATTGTTTAGCGTGCGGAAGTAGGGTATTCACATGCCGTCCAGACGAAGTTAAAGGATTCGAACGATTGTCAGAAGCTCATTTTCTCAAGTTTAAGGTATTCGGAAGAACATGCAGGTATTTCTATGGACCCTCTAGAAGAATGAAACCCTAACTCGACATAATGACCACGAGAACGCCCTTGAACCTTAGGGTTTACGGCAGTTCCGCGGTGCCATTAGTGAGACTTGGGCTTGCCCTTCTATGGCTGGACCATCGATGCTGGGGTATGTACCGGATATTTTTAAACTGTACTTGAGTGTTGAGCTCTCAGGGAATTATGGGATTTTGATGAATCGATCGAAAAGTTTAATGTAGTCCGGATATCAGGTAAAGGGATAGATTACGTGGGAGACTCTAGATACGAGTATTGTCGTTGGTAGCGCAGTCAGCACAGCTACGAAGAGACGAGTTCGAAGCAGTCGACATCAGAGGAAAGAGGCGTACATTGACGATAGTGTTTACGATTGTGATTTGGTGATTTGAATTTCATATTTCCGTTGATTGGATTTTAGTATTTTGAGGATTTTGTTCTACGATTGGTATTTCTTATGTGTACATTCATTATATTCTATGTGTGTTTCGTATATCGGTTGTATTGATGTTGTTTTGTACCTACCCAGTACACTCGATTTGGTTTTATACATTTTGAGATTTTGATTTGATTTCGTGCATATGGGTTACACATGATTTTGACATATGCTTCGACCTAGTTTTTGTGCATTTTCGTACTATGATTTCGATTTTTGATATTCGGTGTATGTTTTCGTGCACCATGTGCACCTGATTGAGATTCTTGCGAACACTTGGCACACTTGATGCGATTTTGTGCACACCGGATGCACTAAATCGGGGTTTTGTGCAGATTAGATGCACCTGATATTAGAGTTGTGCACGCCCTGTTGGGTTAGCCTAGCACCTCATCAAGGGTTTGGAAACATCACATGAACCAAAGGTGGAGTCTTTAGGGTGCTAAGTTAACGAACATAGAATCGTTCCTAGAAAAATTAGGGTTTCTAAATTTATCACATCATCATATGAAAGAAAAGCTAGGGTTTAGAGAGTACAACCTTTGTAGCTCCCTACGCTAGACTCCTCGGCTATTTGGGGTTTAAAAAAACTCCGCTTGAACTTCTCTTGGTCACCGATGATCCACCCGGAGTCCGCTTTGTCCAAGCTTGCAACTTCACCCGATCAAGAGAACGAAATGAAGCTAACACTCCAAACAAGTGGACTAGACTTGTGTAGAATGGTGTTGTGGTTCTCTTTCTCACTTCAAAATCCTAACTTGATGAGTATTATGCTCACTTAAGAAATCTAAAGAGCAATGGAAGAAGGAGGAAGAAGATGATGGCTTTTAAGAAGATGATAAGTTCAACTCCTCTTGGAGAAAAAATATCAATATATATTTTTCTCTTCTCATATCAAACCATGGTTAGGTTATTATTGAATTTGAGTTAAAAACACAAAAGGAAAAGTAATCCATAGTCAAGTGGTGGGTGAGAATGGTTAGGTCAAGAAGGATGTAGAAAGTAGTCAAGAATTATCTTTTCCTTTATCCATTTTGTTTTAACCAAAAATCAAATAATAATCCAAATAAAAACCCATGGTGTGAGTCTTATATTGCCACCATTTCCTTGTATAATCAACCATGATAGAATGATGTATGTATGCATGTGTGCATGCACATCCATATGTGCATGAAACAATAAGGAATGCATACATACATCCATAGAAAACAAGAAAGGATTTCTAGTGAGAATCTAATAGTTAAATGATAAATCAACACTTGATTTATCAATCCGGCCATATCACATACGACCCTAACCAAAAGCAAGCCACCCGATCAATATACGGTATCCTATACGCGTATTTTAATCGGGTCCATGCGCATATCGCATACGCGCACCACAACGTTTTGCCTGGACTAGGAAACTCCATTGTGGGATTCTGAGACTCGTCAATACGCCGGCAGTGGGTGATGATCATATCAAGCACCCCCAAGCCGCAAGCGGTCAGCTAAACGTAACGGCCACCCGGGTATTGAGCGATCAGAAGAGAACAAGCGAACCTGCTACAACTCCCGTCGAGCCAACCGGCAACACTTCCCGTACAGTCCGGTCTCCTCGTCTGATATGTCGCATATCAAGTCTAGGGGTGGTAAACGTCAGACCCCAATAACCGATAAGTCGTGCCGATGTTAGGCTCATAACGGGTCGAGAAACTACTGGTAACACTTACCAGCAAATCTCTGAATCAGCCCTGGCAAGGGACTTCCCTGTTACGGCCAATCGAGCACAGCGCAACATCAACCCCCAATACCGGGAGAGACGAAACCCAACCTATCGCTCATTGCCTCCATGTGACTCGGGACTGTACCCAAAAACCACCGTTTTGCACACCTTCATGGACGTGATAAGGTGGAAATCAAAGCACAGTGGGAATCACACAAGACTCTATGACAATCACGGTTCTACAGACTAACCTGCACAAGTGTCACCTGAGAACTGCCATCTGACGTGAGGTATAATACCATCTGGGAGTTCTCGGCGAGTCCGTCCAGTGTACCCAGTCTCCACTGAGCACCCGTATACAATCTCTGATGTCAAACACCAATGGATATGGGATCATCCATCGCCCATCTCATGGGTCGAGAAGCGTATATGCTAGTCTACACTGGTATATCGATGCCCCGTCTCGATACACCTATGACTAGGGACCTTGAAGGATGTACTTATGGACTACCATGTCCCCACTAGTATGATCTGCATCATAGTTCAGGTAGTCAAGTACACATCCTAAGGGCTTTACCAACATATAGCTATAAGACAGTTTATATAAGACAGTTTAAAGAGACTAGTATACATGTTAAGATAAAGAGCAACCAGATAGCATACTATCATATCGAGCAAGAAATTCATCTCTATATATGTCCAAGCATCCAATATAATATACATCATCTGTACAATACTGGCCTCTAGGGCATACATACAACTAACAATCTCCCACTTGCACTAGGGCCAGCTGCTGTAGTATCGCATACCGAGCATCCCGAAGAGTCTCTCAAACTGTATCTGGGGAATGGCCTTCGTGAGTGGATCCGCTGTGTTGTTCTTCGTGTCAACCCTCCTGACCTTGATCTCCCGGCGATCAACTATCTCCCGGATCAGGTGATACCGCCTTAGAATATGCCTGGATCGCTGATGGGACCTAGGTTCCTTGGCCAAAGCCACCGCTCCATTGTTATCACAATACAAAGGTATTGGATGCTCAATGGATGGAACCACTCCAAGTTCAGTAATGAACTTCTTGATCCAGACAACCTCTTTAGCAGCATCGTTGGCAGCGATGTATTCAGCCTCCATCGTCGAGTCTGCCACGGTTTCTTGCTTGGAACTCTTCCAGCTAACCGCCCCTCCGTAAAGGGTAAAGACAAATCCCGACTGTGACTTAGAGTCGTCCTTATCACTCTGGAAGCTCAAATCGGTAAAAGACTCCACTTGGAGTTCTCCGTTACCATACACCAAGAGCATCTCTTTAGTCCTTCGTAAGTACTTAAGAATGCTCTTCACAGCTGTCCAGTGACTCTCTCCAGGATCAGCTTGATACCTGCTCACTACACTTAGTGAGTATGCTACATCGAGTCTGGTACATAGAATCGCATACATGATAGAGCCTACAGCCGAAGCATAGGGTATCCCTTGCATGCGAGCTCTCTCCAAATCAGTCTTGGGAGACATCTCTTTGGAGAGAGTGACTCCAGAGATCGTGGGCAAGTTCCCACGCTTGGATTCTTCCATACTAAACCTCTTTAGTATGGTGTTAATGTACCTGGATTGGGACAATCCCAATATCCGTTTGGATCTATCTCTATAGATCCTAATTCCCAATATGCAGGAGGCATCACCAAGATCTTTCATTGAGAATCTTTATGATAAGAAGAGCTTGACCGATTGCAGCATAGGAATATCATTTCCTATCAAGAGTATGTCGTCCACGTACAATACGAGGAAGACAACCTTACTCTCTGCCACCTTCTTGTAGATACAAGGTTCATCTGGGTTTTTGACGAAATCAAACTCTTTGATAACGACGTCAAAGCAGATGTTCCAACTCCGCGATGCTTACTTTAATCCATAAATGGATTTAAGCAGCTTGCACACCTTCTCGCTGCTCCTACTGTCTACGAAGCCTTCTGGCTGAGTCATGTACACGCACTCTTCTAAATCACCGTTTAGAAAGGCGGTCTTAACATCCATTTGCCAGATTTCATAGTCATGATATGCAGCGATGGAAAGCATGATCCGGATGGATTTAAGCATAGCCACTGGAGAAAAGGTTTCGTCATAGTCAACACCTGGTCTTTGACGAAAACCTTTTGCAACAAGTCTAGCTTTGAAAGTCTCCACTTTCCCATCTATACCAAGTTTTTTCTTGAAGATCCACTTGCTCCCAATGGGTTTTACCCCTTCAGGAGCAACTTCCAAAGTCCATACTTTGTTGGTGTACATGGATTCCATCTCGGACCGCATAGCATCCAGCCATTTCACTGAGTCCCTACTCGTGATGGCCTGCTCGAAGCTAGTTGGGTCATCATCCTCCATGATGCAATCCTCGCTGCCACCATCCATGAGAAAACCGTAGTATCTCTCAGGTTGGCGAGGAACCCTACTAGATCGGCGGAGAGGCTGAGGTTCATTGGGAACTACTGAATCCTCTGGTTCAACCAAATCTTCTGTCGTAGTCTGTATTGCTGGAACCTCTTCCAGTTCTACCTCCTTGCCACTAATCTCTTTTTCAAGAAATTCCTTTTCTAAAAAGGTGGCATGTCGAGAAACAAACACCTTTTGTTCCTCGGTGTGGTAGAAGATATACCCGCGCGAATGTTTGGGATATCCAATAAACTTACACAGAATGGACCTTGCCGCGAGTTTGTCCGGATTTTGCGTTTTTACATATGCCGGACAACCCCATATCTTAACATAATTAAGACATGGTCTCTTTCCTTTCCATATCTCATATGGAGTGGTTGGCACGGATTTGGTGGGAACCATATTCAATAGGTTTGCAGTTGTTTCCAGTGTATATCCCCATAAGGAAATAGGTAACTCAGCTGTGCTCATCATAGAGCGCACCATATCTAATAGGGTGCGGTTCCTCCATTCTGATACACCGTTGTGCTGTGGTGTATATAGAGGAGTCAACTGAGAGAGAATCCCATTCTCTTTTAGGAAGTCCAGGAATTCATTGCTCAAGTATTCACCTCCTCGATCAGATCGAAGGACTTTAATACTTTTTCTGGTTTGGTTCTCAACTTCTTGTTTATATTCTCTAAATTTCTCAAAAGCTTCTGATTTGTGTTTCATCAGGAACACATATCCGAATCTAGAGAGATCGTCAGTGAATGTAATGAAGTACGAAGAACCATCCCTGGCATGTGTAGATATTGGACCACATACATCACTATGCACTAGTCCCAAGAGTTCCGTAACTCTTTCTCTGTGTCCCGTAAACGGAGTTTTGGTCATCTTGCCTTTGAGACATGACTGGCAAGTGTCATAAGATGAAAATTCAAACGGATTTAAATATCCATCCTTATACAACTTAGCTAGTCGTGTCGTATTGATGTGACCCAGTCTACAATACCACAAGAAGGATTCATTCAGTTCAGAACTCTTCCTCTTGTATGTGTTTGTTATACTTAGAACTGTTGATTGATTTAGAACATAAATGTCATTGCACAACGTGCCTGATCCAACCAACTTTTGGTTACGGAAAATGTTCATAACATTATCCTGTAATACAAAATTATATCCCTCTTTACTCAACAAAGAAACCGATATAATGTTGCATATCAGGTTCGGCATGTAATAGCATTCGTTCAGAACCAATGTATTGCCAGTTGGTAATGCAAGGTGATATTCCCCGACAGTCTTAGCTGCAACAATTGCACCATTTCCAACTCTTATGTCTTTATCACCTTCTCCAAGTTCTCTACCTTTCCTAGCCTATGTAACTGATTACATATATGGGATCCTTACCCGGTATCTAATACCCAGGACGTAGGGCAAATGGAGAAATAGTTCTCTGTAACGAACACACCCGAAGAAAATGCATCATCATGTACTTTCTTCATTCGGGTGGCATGGGAATCCTGGTATTCCCCTATGTCATGTTCAGTCCTATAACTCTTATAAGAAAGAACGGAACCAACGTTCCCCAGCACAGTATAACATGCGGGTTCGGTCAATACATCCATATTATTATCTTGATTAGGGCATGACATGGTCGCTATCTGGAGAGAGAGAGAAGAAAACACTTTAGCGTATACTCTTGCAAGATCAGATTGGTTATTATCTTATCTAATCAGGATGGCTCCCACTGGTTTTTATCAAATCTTCCTTCAAACCCTAAAAGGAAAGACTAGCCGGGATTAATTACACCCTACAACTTCGCCAATCTTTCAGCCAGGCCAGTGTCGGTACTTTGAGGGAGGTTCCCCGTACTTTCGCACGGACCTAATTAAAGTAAACCTCGTTTTCCCAGAGGCGTAACCCCGTTGACACCTTTCTAGACACCTACTTGATCGCTAATTGTAATGTGTAAAACTCTCCCAGGAGTAACTCTTACTCGCAGTGGGTATCGGGATCCAATTATCTCATAGAAGGTATGCAATCTCATTGCAAATTTCAACACTTGAAATTCCCGATAATATTTTGCCCCTAGCGTCCTATGACCTTGACGCAGGCCAACAAACCATAGTGCGCTAGTCAAGTTCAACCCGTCATTTCTTGATTGAATTAAACCCACCCGTACGACCCTTGACGCAGGCCAACAAAGTCGCACGACTACCCTAATCCAATCTGCATCACATGCATTAACAGATAAATACTAGTTAGCTACCGCACACTACGCCTTGACGCAGGCCAACAACGTAGCACGAATACTAAGTAGGATTTATCTGAAATGACGGAGGGCTACGACAGGTTTTTCTGAAAACCTACTGCGTAATGAACTTGATATCGTTGTAGAATCAAGTGAAGTTTTGAAATGGAGTGATTTTGAGGCTTTTCTAGTTTTGCTAAAGGGGTCACTCCCGGTGAAGGGATCGTCGGCCCTTTCCTCGTCGAATGAGGTGCGGGATATATCATATATATCACTGTGCAAAGCAGAAACTATAGAAGCAATCAAAAACAAACCGAGTGTGTAGCATCTGCCAGTTATTGCTAAAGGGGTCACTGCCGGTGAAGGGATCTCGGCCCTTTCCTCATCGAATAAGGTGCAGGGTATATCATATATACCGCTATGCAAAGCAAAACTGTAGCTACCCTTTTTATTTGAAAATTTGATTCTACAACATCTTTTAGGTTTCTTTTCTTTCATTAATCACATTAATGAAGTCCCATCATTTAAGTCACCTAAACATCACAGATAAATACGACGTACACTTATGCCATCCGCATTCGCCTCGATGTCCCCTCGTGCACCGTTAGATTAGGTAACTAACAACAGAGCAGGGCAAGGCTAGTGCGGGTGTAAAACATAAGTAATGCCTATATAATATATCATATATACTATATACGGTATTCATCACAACATATCAAATGATCACATCACAGATATCGCAGCAGAAACATAGATATAATGTGGGATATACTAGGACGTCCGTATTTAGTATTTAGCCAAAATAGAAAATACGGATTCCACAGTCGCGATGAATAGCCAAGCCCACACCCTGGACCCCTATGAGAGCGGCAAGCGACCCTACCAATTCTGGAGTTTAGGAGACCCAGTCTTGACTCCTCGAGATGGCCTCCCACTGAACCCCAGAACCCAGTCACCAGTGCTCCCCTCCTTGGGTCCATCCTAATGCGGAAAAGTAAATAATATACAACACAGGTGGCATCGACCTCAACCCGGAAGTGCCCCAAATAAAAGAATATTACATTACATTTGAATTTACATGAATGAAAATATAAAACTCTCATCTCACATAAAAAAAAAAAACCCCGGCTATTCAATCGCGACAATCCTGCACATCATATCTCAGCAACACATAATATCTCATATCATCAACGTAAGTAAGTATGCATACACCGATTGTCGTCGACGTATAGCAACGACAATCGGCAATACCACTACATACTACACTTACGGTCACAGAAAAGAAAGTGTAAAACTGCAATATCTGGAATCCACATTCTCCTTAGACATCGTAAATGCGAAATATCACATACCTCGTATTTCATGTCTTATAATATGAATTCCACACATTGCATCACATTCCAGATAATTAGACAGTATTAAAGTTTTCGAACGAACGATCAAATACCCAAGATTTCCTAAAACTCAACACTTGAGCGGAGTTCAAAAACTTAGAGTGTGACACAGTAGTAGCAGTCCAGCCGTAGAAGGGTCAAGCCAACGCCTCATATGTGGCACGCCGTACTGCCCCAAACCCTAAAGTTCAAAGGGCAGTTCAAGATGGTCACATAATCGAGTTAAGGTTTGTTGTCTTCTAGAGGGACCACCACAAAACTTGCACGAACCTCCGAAGGATTTAAACCCCGTGAAAAGTGAGCAAATGATAGTCGTTCGAACACTTCAATACTTTCTAGATTTACCCGGAAAAGCCACGAAATCAAAATTCCGATCGAACTGTCGAGTCCAAAACCATCTCCAGAATTTTCAGCACTAAATTCAGATTAAAAATATCCTAAAAAATATACAAGCAGAATCCAGCATTACTGTACAAAATTTATTCAGTGAATGATGTGTACGGCCGCGTTTCCGCGGCAAGAATAACTGTTCATTGAATAATTTTTATACCGTAATTCTCATATTTTCCTGCTGAATTTTTTACATATTTTTAATTCTGAAAAACAGCAGTTTTAAAAAAATGTCCAGAGAGCACTCAAAAATCCGTATGCTCGGTTTGATCGGAGTTTTAACTTCGTTAAAGTGTCGCCTAATGTTCTAGATCGGCTCTGATACCAATGTTGGGTTAGCCTAGCACCTCATCAAGGGTTTGGAAGCATCACATAAACCAAAGGTGGAGTCTTTAGGATGCTAAGTTAACGAACATAGAATCATTCCTAGAAAAATTAGGGTTTCTAAATTTATCACATCATCATATGAAAGAAAAGCTAGGGTTTAGAGAGTACAACCTTTGTAGCTCTCTACGCTAGACTCCTCAGCTACTTGGGGTTTGAAAAAACTCCGCTTGAACTTCTCTTGGTCACCGATGATCCACCCGGAGTCCGTTTTGTCCAAGCTTGCAACTTCACCCGATCAAGAGAACGAAATGAAGCTAACACTCCAAACAAGTGGGCTAGACTTGTGTAGAATGGTGTTGTGGTTCTCTTTCTCACTTCAAAATCCTAACTTGATGAGTATTATGCTCACTTAAGAAATCTAGAGAGCAATGGAAGAAGGAGGAAGAAGATGATGGCTTTTAAGAAGATGATAAGTTCAACTCCTCTTGGAGAAAAAATATCAATATATATTTTTCTCTTCTCATATCAAACCATAGTTAGGTTATTATTGAATTTGAGTTAAAAACACAAAAGGAAAAGTAATCCATGGTCAAGTGGTGGGTGAGAATGGTTAGGTCAAGAAGGATGTAGAAAGTAGTCATGAATTATCTTTTCCTTTATCCATTTTGTTTTAACCAAAAATCAAATAATAATCCAAATAAAAACCCATGGTGTGAGTCTTATATTGCCACCATTTCCTTGTATAATCAACCATGATAGAATGATGTATGTATGCATGTGTGCATGCACATCCATATGTGCATGAAACAATAAGGAATGCATACATACATCCATAGAAAACAAGAAAGGATTTCTAGTGAGAATCTAATGGTTAAATGATAAATCAACACTTGATTTATCAATCCGGCCATATCACATACGACCCTAACCAAAAGCAAGCCGCCCGATCAATATACGGTATCCTATACGCGTATTTTAATCGGGTCCATGCGCATATCGCATACGCGCACCACAACGTTTTGCCTGGACTAGGAAACTCCATTGTGGGATTCTGAGACTCGTCAATACGCCGGCAGTGGATGATGATCATATCAAGCACCCCCAAGCCGCAAGCGGTCAGCTAAACGTAACGGCCACCCGGGTATTGAGCGATCAGAAGAGAACAAGCGAACCTGCTACAACTCCCGTCGAGCCAATCGGCAACACTTCCCGTACAGTCCGGTCTCCTCGTCTGATATGTCGCATATCAAGTCTAGGGGTGGTAAACGTCAGACCCCAATAACCGATAAGTCGTGCCGATGTTAGGCTCATAACGGGTCGAGAAACTACTGGTAACACTTACCAGCAAATCTCTGAATCAGCCCTGGCCAGGGACTTCCCTGTTACGGCCAATCGAGCACAGCGCAACATCAACCCCCAATACCGGGAGAGACGAAACCCAACCTATCGCTCATTGCCTCCATGTGACTCGGGACTGTACCCAAAAACCACCGTTTTGCACGCCCTCATGGACGTGGTAAGGTGGAGATCAAAGCACAGTGGGAATCACACAAGATTCTATGACGATCTCGGGTCTACAGACTAACCTGCACAAGTGTCACCTGAGAACTGCCATCTGATGTGAGGTATAATACCATCTGGGAGTTCTCGGCGAGTCCGTCCAGTGTACTCAGTCTCCACTGAGCACCCGTATACCATCTCTGATGTCAAACACCAATGGATATGGGATCATCCATCGCCCATCTCATGGGTCGAGAAGCGTATACGCTAGTCTACACTGGTATATCGATGCCCCGTCTCGATACACCTACGACTAGGGACCTTGAAGGATGTACTTATAGACTACCATGTCCCCACTAGTATGATCTGCATCATAGTCCAGATAGTCAAGTACACATCCTAAGGGCTTTACCAACATGTAACTATAAGACAGTTTAAAGAGACTAGTATACATGTTAAGATAAAGAGCAACCAGATAGCATACTATCATATCGAGCAAGAAAGTCATCTCTATATATGTCCAAGCATCCAACATAATATACATCATCTGTACAATACTGGCCTCTAGGGCATACATACAACTAACACGCCCGTTGCTCTTGACAGATATTTTTGGTGCACACCTGTTGCACTTAGTTTGTTTTTATGTGTATTCGTGGCATCTGTATTTGGTTTCGATTTCAGTGCGCACCGGACGCATATGATATTTTTATGATGTGATTGGAATTGATTTCAGTTTGAGCAGTATGTTTTTATAATCATTACTATTTGATTTAGTAACCAGGCGGGACGTGTATGTTAAATAAAAGATATAAATATGTATAGCTATTTTTTTTAAAAATAAACGTCCGCTACTTGTGCCGTGACACGTGCATCGCACGGCGATTTTCAAAAGGGGGTTTTTGCGTGTTTCCTTATTAAGATGTTTAGCCGATTTTACTACGATACGTACTATATCTAAGTTATAGTTTTGATATATATATTATGTTGGTTTTCGTATTGGGTTTTGATATTTTATTTTCGTCATAACTCCGATGATTGTGTTATGCTTGACGGAGTTGATTTTAGTTATGTATTGATGATTTCGGAGCCCCGACGATCTGAGTATTTTGGCTAAATGTTTTAGTAATTGGGGGGAGTTTTAATTTAAAATTCGGGGACCGAATTTCTTAAAGGGGGGAAAATTGTAACGTTTTAAAATAAATAAATAAATAAAATTATTTAAGTGAATTTTCTAATTTTCGGTAAAGTAAAACGTATTTTTCGTAAAATTAAACCGTAATTATTTTTCATTATAAATTTAAAAATACCTATTTTAAATATGTAATTACTAGTAAATGATGTTTATTTGGTCACTTATAAATTTTTAGTTCAATTAAATATTTTTCCTAAATTAATTATTTTAAATATTAACATAAGCATTATTTATCTACTAAATTGGTGTAAATTACAAATTTGAATGGGTTTAATTAGCAAAAGTAAACCATTATATATTGGAATCAAGTGTGTTTCATGCAAAATTTATTTTCAAAAATTTCCATGGTTCTAGACCATTCTAGGTTAAATGGAGTTAGGAAAATAAAGAATTTTTATTAAATTCATGAAAAGACTTAATTGTGTGATATTTTTGTGAAACCTTCTACACTTTTCTTCACCTTTTCTCACTCTCCTCTTTTTTCCTCACCTCATGGCTGGCCTCACCTCCATGGGCAGCCCCAAAATTTTCCCCCCGTCATTTTTGCATTACAAATCATCAAAATTCATCAAAAATTCCAAAAATAAACCTCAAAAATCAACATTCAATCTCTACCATTTTCCTTTGACCTATTTAGCATGGATCTTGGAGATGGAAACCACTATTTTGGAGGCATATTTTCATGTTTGGATTTCATGATGTGGAGGTATAAATTTTATTCTTATGGTTAATTGTTATTAAATGTTTAATCTAGCATGTTTAGATTTTCCTAATTAATTCTATTTGGAAGTTTAAAATTTAAGTTAGGGTTTATAAAATCAAGTTATGGTTTTACTAATTAAGTGGGGTTATAATAACTAGTTTAATATTTTTTTGGAATGGAAAATCTTGCATGGTTGTTGAATTATAATTTGATCATTCCAATTTGTTTAAATTAAGTATTTTTGCTAACTAGGTTTCTATAAAACATAAATATTGGTGATATAAAATTCTAATTAAGATTGTTATCATTAGATTGTAGTTTTAATAAGAATATTAACATTTTAAAGGAATGAAAAACTTAATTTGGTTACTAGTTTCTATTGATAATTGAAAAATGGTGATAAAAATACTATTTTTGCTAACTAGATTTTAAAAACTCTTAAATAAATGAGATTTAAAATCTAATTTATGGTTTCATTATATTATTATCATCATGAATTGTAGTTTAATAAGTTAATTCATGCAAAATCAAGTTTAGTTGTGATATTGTGAAATTTTGCTTTAAAGTATCGAAATCGGGCAAGTTTGCAAACTAGAATTTCCAAACTAATACAAATTAGGGTGTTAAAACTATGGTAATGGTTTCTATAATCTAGTTATGTTATTTAATGAATATTATGACCATTAGTTTCTTTTAAACATCAATTTTTGAAGTAAAACGGTAAATTGACATTTTTAAGGTTTTGCGGAATTGGACGATTTGATCGATTTTAGGGTTTCGATGAATTAAATCATGTTTTATATTATAAGTAATGAGTTTTAAAACTACCAGTTGTTTGTTGGTGTTTTATCTCGATCAATCGGCGTTTGTACGCCGATATCGAGCGATATTTGGTTCTTTTGCATGAGCGGGTCATAGGTTTTAACCTATGCGCGTTTCGTGCGTCGTTTTGGTTTTGTCCGTGATTCAGTTTACGATATTATATATGTTTGCGTATAGGTACCCCTCGCGTGGACTTCGGACGAGGAAGAAGAGGAGGGCGACATTGTCTTCGGCAGACAAGGACCAGGTGAGTAGATGTATATCTACGGGGGAAGTCGAGTCGATAGCGTTTAGCACCCCCGCAAACGTAGAATAGGGATATTGCTTATTGCCATTAGGAAGTCGGACGTGACCTTAGATTCTTGGCGAGTAGAACCCTATTAAAGACCTTAGGTTGGACTAGACTGATTTAGATAGACTTTACCAGAGGAGGAATGTCTTGGAGGAAATTCGTAGGTTTCAGGTAGACACACACATGCACACACAGAAACTTGGCTTGGTATATATGTGTATATGTATGTATAAATAGGAATGTATATAGGTGTATATATACACAACATGTATATGTGATATAAGGATGTTATATGATACATGGGGATGAGACGATATAACTGGGCTTGATGCCGTGATCTCTTGGCTATACAGTCATATTATGATCTTAGCGGATCGTTGGAAAATGAGAGAATGGATATGTATACATAAACGATAATAGGTGATGATGACATTGAGATATACGAGACTCTAGAATAGAACCCGGACCGTAACCTGTGACTTGATTACGATATGATATATGTGTGACTTGATTACGATATGATATATGTGTGACCTGATTACGATATGATATATATGACATGATATTTCTGAGGAACAATTGACGACGTATATGTTCGCAGACAATGATATATGATTGATGATATTGGGATGTATGCGATTACAGTATAGTACCTTTGATCATGACATTATTTGATGATGATATTATACGAATGATGATGTACGTAGGTGATACTTGACCCGTACCCCGATATTGGGATGCCGTACGATGGATTTTACCGTACGAGGCATAGATGTGATGATTGATCCGCACTCTTGATTTGAGAAAGCCGTACTACGTACGTGACGCTATTGAGGCTGGATCGCCGACTATTAGAGATATGGACTCAGACCTTAGGTGGACTCTTATTTCTTATCGACTAGTTTCTTAGGCTTAGTTCCTTAGGAGGTTACATGGACACTAGTTTAGGCTCGAGTCATATAGTTGTAGTTATACTTGTATATCAAATGAGTGGTTAATACACATCCGTCTTTACTTTCAGACCGTAATCATCATGGTGCATGTTCATACATATGTTTCTATGATCAGTATAAAACTCTGCATGTTAGGACACCAGCACCATTACCGATGATGTGCATATTCCACGCACACTTATTTGCCGGCTCACACGCATCATCATCGGTAATTGCTATGTCACGTACACTTTAGAACATATTATCTTTTATTGATAGAATCAGCTAACCGCTAGATCGATATAATATTGTGATTACTCTCTGGTGTTAGTCTAGACATGGCATTTATTATTTAGACATTTCATGCATTCACATTTCCATGTTATCATGCAGTATTGCGGGGCTTATGCCGACATTTATCATTTACTTACTCATGATTTTGGGATTTTGGATTTCTATGAGATTTCTGGATTTTGGGGGAAAACCGCAATAATATATATATAAAAACTTCTCTCTCTCCTCCTCTCTTTTTAAAATATAAGTTGCAGTTCTCTCGTGATGTATGTGTCGTCCACCATGAGATTTCATGTTTTCTGTTGGATTTCGAGACCCGATTCGAGGAGTGGATGAACCGTCTCGGGTACATGGTAGGCCCGGTATGGTACCCCGGGGCAAGAAGATCGAGTTGTAGACGATGAGCCTGGCAGGGGAGAACTACCTACCGGTGATGTCTAGCGCGGCGGATATCCGGAGGATACCGACCGTTGTCGTGAGATTTGATGATATGGGCCAATCCGGACTGACGGAGCCCGAGATATTGAGACTATGGGATATTGAGATTTATGAGGTATTGAGACTTGAGATTTACATGTTTTGTGTCGATGCTTGACATGGATTTCCATGGATTTCGTCGTTGATATTTCAGATTTCTATACAAATTTTACCATGATAAAAGCTAAAGATTTCTTATACAGATATATCCAGATTTCAGGATTGGTTATTTTACATTCATGGTGCATGCATACTCATTCACATGACATATTAGTCTTTGAGGTATTGACACGAGCACGGAGTATTTGCACTTATACGTAGTTTATTACCCTGCACTACTAGATGACTAGTGAGATATTAGTATATTATTATGACCTAGGATAGCGTCGTGCATTCGATTTCTTTTCGCAGATATCTTCTACTCATAAGTTGGCAACTCACTCTCGTTGTGCCAAATTTTATTACAGGTTCGATGTACAGGTTTCCCTGGCAGCTTGCTGGCACATCATTTCCTTCAGGGTGATTTGCACGGTAGGTTGGTTCACTTGTATCTGGACCACCGTTGTACTTTTTATTGTTTCATTTGTATCTAGTAAGCTCCATCAACCAAATTTGTATTACTTAATAGTTTACTGGACCAGTTATTTATTTCGACCTTAGAATCGCGCTTGTATTATTATGGTATCTGGTGGATTTGTTCTCTTTTAAGTTTTGAGTTTCGCCCTTTGGCGTTGTATACTATTGTGCATCGATGTGGTTGTTTCCGCCTTTTGGCGTAGAGCTAGCTCCCGTTTGGGGATACTTTTTATTGTTTGTATATATATTATTCTTATGTGTACCCGTTTGGGGCCAGTTTTTACAAAGGAGATTCTACCGAAATTTTTGAGAAAATTGGATGTTGCTTTTAAACTTGTTTTCTACATGTTTTCCTTTACTTCTTTTTCTTTTTATGGTTTAGATTTCTGGGCTTCGGCTTACTTAGGTTACGTTGCGCCTCTAGACGCTTCGTAATCTAAGTGCCGGTCACATTCCGTACTTTCGGGTCGTGATAATTTGTTTCTACTCCTACGACTGTACATTATGCTCATCTTCTTCGTGACTGCATTATCTTCAAGGCATTATATCTCGGTCCTTATTCTTCTCTAGTTCCGCGTCTCTCCAGCTTCAAGCCTACTCTGATGCTACATGGGCTAGTGATCCTCAAGACCGAAAGTCCATCATGGGATATTGTACATTCCTTGGATCTTCTCTTCTCTCATGGTGATCAAAGAAGCAAAATGTTGTTTACCGTTCTAGCGCTGAGGCAGAACTTCATGCATTAGAAGTTACCACCGCTGAGGTTATTTGGCTACGTTAGCTACTTAATGATCTTGGTATCTCTTTTGGGCCAACTCCATTCTTCTATGATAACACCAGTGCTAGTCAGATTGTTTCTGATCCGGTTAAACATGAGCTCACAAAACACATTGGTGTTGATGCATTTTTTACATGAGATTGTCATTTATCTGGGATTACCACTCTTCCTTACATATCGTTCGAGTCTCAGCATGCTGATTTCTTTACCAAACCTCAGACTGTTGCTCAACATTGCTCTTTACTATCCAAACTCTATGTGGCGGATCCACCATGATTTTGAGAGGGGGTATTAAGGTAATAAAGGAATCAATCATATGATATATTAAGATATCATAAGATTGATATGATTGATTTAGGCAATGCCTACCAATATGGCATGTGGTTAGAGAGATCTTCTAAATCATGATTACTATGATTAAGGGATTCAATTCCTTTTCTCTTATGTATGAACAAATCCCTAAAATCAAGCTCTTTTATGCTTGTACACACTTGTATAAATATGGGTTCACTCCATGGCAATGATACACAGAAAACTTCTTTCATCTCTTTTTTACTCTTATATATTTCTTCTGCGTTGTATTTCTATCGGTATTTACTGTTTTAATCTGGAAAAAACTGAATCAACTTTTGACGTGAACAAAGAACATCTCTTTCATATACAAAAAATATACCATTTGTTTGGTTTCTGCATCCCTGAGCTAGTTGAGCCCTCTCTCTTTCTCTCTTAAATATTGTTCAAACTATTGTTTTGGGCAGAGCTAAAAGGGGACGGGTTAGGGCCCGGGCCCCAGCAGAGATTTCGAAAAACCTTATAAAAACTATTTAGCTATACATTGTTAATACATATAATTGTATGTTTCGGTATAGTGCCAAACACATGAGATTTAGATTTTGGAGGTTTAGGTTTGATTCCTTGCAGGATATTTTTTCCATTTTTTTTCACTCAATGTCAACGTTTCCATACCTTGATATATATTGCTATATTTGATATTATGCTCAAACTTCAATCAAGCAAATGAGTTTTATAAGGAATTATTTGACTAGATTTTAAAAGGCCTAATATGAACTAAACCAATTTTATTAATCATATATTATTTTAGATATTCCAAAATAGGAAAGTATGGTGTCCTCCCAAATTGTAGCAACACCGACTCAATAATTTTAGATTTGTATGGTACCTTCCAACCATTTGCTATATGTACTCTTTCCCCAATATGATAATTTGTATTGTTATAACAGAATCAACAAATAAGAATTATTCATTTAATATGCTATGACTAATTAATCGACACTTTATTAGACTTGATAGTTAACACTATTTTTTCATTATCACACTTATAAACTACAAAATCGATCCTTTGATCATAAGTGAATGTCAATTCTAATCATTTTGCTATTTTTATATGAGATCAAATGCAAATATTGACTTTTCTTGGCTTTTTCAGGAAACAATTCTCAAAAATTTAATTTATAAAATATTTATTAGTTAAAAATATATTTTCAACAATACACTTGGGTCCCTCCAAGAATAAATTCCTGGCTCTGTCCCTGATTTTGAAGTAACAGTATATATGCCTGCGGCGAAAAGCGGGTACCTAACATTCCTATACTTTTTATGTTTTGTTTCTCACTTACAAATGTTTTATTGCATAAATGCAATCTAAAATTTGGATTATCAACAATTGTGCTACACATATTAAAATGGATGATGAAATCATGCTAATTTTGTTTTTTTGGCTCATTGGAAAATGTTTTATTGGATACATGCAATTTAAATTTGGGATTATCGACTATTGTGCTGCACATATCAAAGTGGATGGTGACAGGATAGCCGGTGACAAAATAAATTAAAAAATATAAACTGCAGTAAACAGAATAGTTTTTGGGAAATTGAAGGAATTGGAGTTCATCATAAACAAGAAGGGAAAATCACACAAAAATACCCTGACTATTATGATTTTCAACTTAAAAACTTTAAAGTTTTTAAGTTCCAGTAAAATAACTTAGATTTAAGCGAATTTCACTAAAATGCCCTCAAAAGCAATACATAAGGTATTTCACTGTAATAAGAAAAACTTCAAGGTATTTTATAGAAAACCCATGCTTGTCTAGGGAATTTTAGTTTACATATATAAGAGAGAAATAATAAACAATTGAACACTAACCTTAACAAAAATCCGTGAGGAGGGTACTTAGTTGTCTCAAGCGATTCATAGAAGCAATATTGCATAGATGATACAGTAATCAACGTATATCCGAAAGAGAGATGCAAAGTAAAAGGGTTTCCTTTTCTTAGGGCCGATTTCCAAAAAGAAAAATCACTGAGCAAACCTTTTGCAAAGAAATAACTGGCTAGATATCCAATTTGTTATGGATTGGTAAAATACAAATTATTAATTTTTAAAAAGACATAGAATCATCAAACATAAAGAAAAAAGCAAGTAAAAAATATTTGTAAAGAGAAGAATTAAAAGAAGAAACCTTTTAACAAAAAATTAAAGGTATTTTAGCGAATTGCCTAACCATAATGAAAAACCAAGTAGAAAACATATGTTAAGAGAAGGGGCTTGGAGTAGTGCATTGGGAGAGACATGTGATCGAATCCGGGGTCTCCCATAAATGAGAGGGTGGCTAATTTATTCCACCTATTATCTCAAAAAACATATGATAAGAAAAGAAATAAACGGAGATAACAACTTGCACAGCTAAATTGGACCTGACAATCCACCCTCCAATTTTCAAATAGCTTAGTAATCGAAGGTCATGAACTGATCTTAAATGGCCAAAGAAGTCTAGGACATAATTCGAACAATTTTAACAAAACACTAATAGATTTTTTTTGCTTGCTAAATGTAAAAATTTCTATAAATTTATGCAAAAAATACAGATTAAAGATCCAAAAAACATGTAGAATCATCGACAACAAAAGAAAACAAGAAGAAAATATTCCTATAGATAAGAACCTTAAGAAAAAAACCTTTTTAACAGGGGGAGGGGATATTCTAAATATTACCTCTAAAAGTTCTCCGTTAGCCAAAAACCTCCCTTCATCACTTATTTTCGTTAGATCTCTCTAATTTGGATTTGTGGGGTTAAATTAAACTACTTAAGGTGTGGTTAGCATATAAGAAAAGTGAGTGTGTCTTCCCTCCTCAACATCTTCAACTCTTTCTTCTTTCACGTTAAAACCCTCCTCTTCAGCTGATTTACATTGGCAAAAGAAAACCCAAAGATCAATCTAAAAATACTTTGCTCATCTTGATTCAACTTCAATATTTTGTGTCATCAACGGAGCGCCAAAATCTCATGCACTCTGTCTACATTCTCTTTGTTAAATATATCAAAAGGATTTCTTTGTACAAAATTTAGTTTTCTTGTGTTTATTAATTAAATATGGGACAGTAGGTTTGTAAAATTTGTACCGATGTACATTCTCTCTCAATTTTCAAAATCTAGGAATTTCTTCTCTCTCGTTTTAATTTTAGAAACTTAAGTATTTACTCTGCATTGCATGTTGTATAAACCTTTCTGAGTTGTTTATTTTTAATGTTACTATTGAGTTTAGTTTGTATATATGGAAGTTCAAAGCTCCAATTTTTACCTCTAAAGGTACACACAAAATCCAAACCCTAACCATTAGAAAAGAAGAAGAAGATGATTGTTCAAAAGTTATTTTTGTCTTTTACTAACCCCAAAACGGCTCAAAAGCTAGTTTAAAAAGGCCAACTTAAAGGAATATGCCTGAAAGATGCTATGCTTTTTTGGACAACATATGACTTTTCATACCGATATTTGGCATATCAATTTTTTTGGGATTGACTTTTGTAATCAACATGGTTTGGACCCAAATAAAATTACAAAGCCGTTTAGAGCAGCAGCAACAGTAATGCCCTTAGCTTGTGTCCAAGCGATCGCAATAATTGAACTAACAAGAACAAGAATAGAATAAAAATAGAATAAGTAATCCCCTCTTGTTTTGTCTTTTGTACCTTTTTGGTTTGTCTGTTAATTCGTTAAAATATCTTTAATGAAGGAACTTTCATTTTACTGAAAAGAAAAAGAAAAAGAAAGTAGTCGAAAACCCAATCCCAAAGTCGAGTCATCTCCCATTCTCTATTTCCTTGCTTCCTCTCTTTCATCGTTCTTGCTCGTCCCTGAGTCTTCGCCGATCGGAGCTCAAAGTTCTCATCCTCCTCTCGCCGGCAACCGCAGCCTCGACAATTAATCTAAGGTTAGGGTTTATTCATTATATTTTCTTGTAATTAAATCATGCACTTGTCTCAGGGTTTCATCTTTGAATCTCTTTGGCTTGATGTCTTTAATTGCAGCTTTAGGAAATATTTGTTTGTTAAGGATGTTCAAAAAAAGAATTTGGGATTGCTGTCGTCATTTGGTGTCTTTTCTTGGAATTTCTTTACTTTGAATTGATTAGATTTAGGGTTAGGCAATAGGCATCCCCAATTTGGGAATTTGGGATTTTTTTAAAAGCTACTAAACTAGTAAACGGCCCCAATTAAGTGAAATGGATTAATTGAATGAATGGCTACATCATGGACTAGTATATAATTTTATTGTCTTATTTCAAATTTGTTGACGGTTCTTATGTTGGATAATATGTTTAATGATTTAGGCCTAGTTTGGCAACAAGGTTTCGGAAACCACGGTTTAGTTTAAGCTAAATTGAAACCGTGGTTTGTAAGCATGCAAACCGCGGTTTCAAAAACATTTCGTAAAGTTTAGGATCGTTTGGCAACGTAGTTTTGAAACCAAGGTTTTAATATAACTGCTTTTTTCAGAAAAATAAACTAGCCAATACAATTAATAATAGTTTAACAACTATTTAAATTTAAGCATGAAACAATTACCAAAAATTATAAAGAGCATAGCTCTTAATGTAGAAATCAAACAATATTTATCTTATTAAAATATTTAGTTGCATCTAATATAAAGTTAATCATTGATATTACTTTTTATATTTGGATTAGAGAAAAATATAAAAAATTACAGCTCTAAGAGAGTTAGAGAGAGAACAGAAGAATTAGAGAGAGGGGATGCAATCTGAAGGGGGGAGAGAGAGAGAACACTAGCGGTCAATTTTCAGAACAAGGTGGAAAAGAGAGGATATAGCTGAAACCTTTTGAAATTTTATTCTTTTTTGAGTTTAGAAAAATGGAGTTTCAAGGCCTCGAAAATTTTTGAAACTATGGTTTGGGAAACTCTATTTTGCTTGGCAAACGGGGTGCGGTTATAAATTTTAGAGTTTAGCCCCGAGACCCCGCGAAACCATGGTTTCAGAAACCATAACCGTATTTCCAAACTAGGCCTTAAATTTTATTATTATCTAATCCGTGTGGCCCTCACTTGAGGAAGCTGACTATTTTTGGTGAGCACGTGATGCTCATGGATTTTTTTGATACGCAAGAATCTTTAAGCATAGAAAGTTATTGCATGTTTTTAGTCTTTGACTCGAGCATATGACCAAGTCCCACCAATAAGGTTCTTCCTAAAGGCTGGCATGTGTTGCATGTTATGAAAGGAAACCACTTTTCCAAAAGTGTATTTTAACTCAACAAGATCATATTCCTCAATTTTTGCCGCACTTGTATCTGCCCACGTTACACACCATTCTGAGTCGACTTGAAATGAAGAAAATAAAGATCGGTCACAATAAACGTTGGCATTTGTGGCAGAGTCTAACCACCAATCGTAAAAAGACAAACTATTAATTTCAGGACCAAGTGTTACTAGGACATAACTATCAAAATTCACAGAAGGTGCCCTAATAGTTAACCTATTTGCTTCAAGGTTCTAAGCAATATTGGGGCAACTAGGTTTTAGATCCATGTTAACGTGAATAGAATCCAACATCCTAATAATATTATTCTTAGATTGATGGAAAATTGCACTAGGGTATTAGAAAAAACTTTAAAATGGTAATTATATATAAAAAAAAATAACAAAAAGGTAAGAAATAGCCTGGTCGTGGAGTCACGGGTATTCGCTGTCCTAAGAACATATATCAACTTCGATTTTGCACAAGAATTTCTTATGTTCTATTCTCAAGATAAAACCGATACAACTATTAGTCTTCTAGATGGTTTAATGCCGAGAAACGAGAACATAGTCGTTGACCTTTGTCACCAAATGGAGAATAAAGAAATGTAGATTGCCTCAACCACTGATTGAACAAAATAACAATACGCCAAGATGTAGCAGAGATTTTAATAGAAAGAATGTCAAATGATAAAAGAGAAATTAGTGAGGTCTCTAAATTTCGTTCTATTTACTGTTGAAAATTCAAAGACTTGGTCACATGCATGAGTCAATGGCTAAAAAATATAGCAACTGTATATGCTAAAAGATTTTAGCATATCAAAAAAATCCATAAACATCATGTGCTCACCAAGAGTAGTTGGTTTCCTTAAGTGGGGTCCACACGGATTAGATAATAATAAAGTTTAAATCATTACATATTATCCAACATCTTATATAGTATTTTGTTAGACCGTTCAATTAATTAAGAAATCTTTAAGCTTTTGGTGCCCCCTCTGGTTAAGAATCTGTTTGGTAGATTTTAAAATTAATTATAGATTTCGAAGAAAATGTAGGTTATAAATTTCCACATACATGAATTGTTCAACAAGCAAAGAATATTATCCAAGAGAAAACCCCAAAGAAGACTTTTTTATAACCAAAGTAAAATCCTCTATTAGCTATCAAAATTTGTTAATGAAAAAGCAAACCAACCTTTTATCTTTTTTCCTACCTATAAAGCAGATGAAGAAAGAGATTTTTTTAGGTAGAAGGCATTGATAGATGATGATATTTGATTTTATATCAAAAGAAACATGGGGAAATAAAAATAACACAGTACATAAAACCACGAAAAGCTGCATAACTTGACAAGACTTTGCAGAACTTTCAGGCCTTTTAAGGGCATATTGGGAATCACTTGCCAAAATAGTATTTTGGCCAAAGACGACATTTTTGGTAAAAGATTCTTTCCTAGACCTAGGTTTACATTAGTAAATTATATATATAAAGAGGGCTTCAACGAAATTTGGCTCAATTGAAATTTAGGGACCTAAATTATGGAAGGGTCGAAGCTGACAATACATTATCGGTCTTATGCACTTTTCAAGGATTGAAGAGGAGATTGTCTTTACCTTCTATAGAGCCGTGAATGGAGGAAGAGAGAGCAGAAATGCCGTCAATGGAGGAAGAGAGGGCAGAAAAGCCGTCTCAGCCACTGGTATTCTTATTTCTGCTTTCAATTTATATCATATAATTTTGTGGTCTTTATTTTTTGAAAAATCTGAAATTTCTTCATGTTTCTTTGATTTATGTGTTATTTGATCATATGGGTTGGCTCTAATGATTTAATTAAAATTACCTCGAGTTTAGTGTCATGATTTCAATGAAATCCTATATTAAGGATTGAGATATAGTGTATAAATTCATTTTTTGGCATTAGTGGGTACCGAGGTCTCTTAGTCAATGCCTCTGCTGGGATGAGGAATAGAACAAAATCAACTTGATTTCATAATGTTTTTATATAACTTTTGATGTTTTCAACAGCACTTGGAACAAATTCCCTCATGTTAAGTTTAAGTTGAACTTGCAGACTCCACTCGATATATGACAACGTCCCGAGGACTGAACATAGAAATAGCATGAACATTTTCTTTTCTTTCCTTCTTTCTTTTTTTTTTTCTTTTTTTCTTGATATAACCCTTCGGTAATTGAACCGACGACACTCTCACTTTGGAGAGAAAAATTATACCGCATGAGCTATGCCCAATTGGATAGAACATTTTCTTTTACCTTTGCTTTCTCATGAAGGTAAAAAAATAAAATTAAGATAAACCTTTATTGCAAGGGAGGAAAAAAAACAACTTCAAGTTTTTCCACAGCTTTCTACAGGCCTAACTATGCATTGATAGATAATCCTTTTCAGAATCATAATACATGGGGTTCAAGAATAATTGAGACAACCCATGGGTGATTATAGGCAACTTGTGCTAGTTAAGTTCTAAAGAGAATACCGAGAGGGGATTAACAATAATTTGGGGAGTTCGATATGAGAATTCACCATTTAGCTCTAATAAAAATATTGATGAATGTTATAAAAAAAAAATTTAAAAATAATATTGAAAAGAGTAGTGGATGGCCTGGCGGTAGAGTAGATCAAACAATGTAAGGTCTCACTTGATACTTGACGGGGGAAATGATTTTTAATCACTCTAAGTGAATATCATTTGTATCTATTCAGAGGAAATTATGCGGAGTGAAAATCAAAAAGTGCAAGGTGGAGATGATAAAGGAGTGTTACAATAAGGATACTAGTATGATGAAAGTGCTTATTGGTTGCTGAAGCATATGAGATTTAAAACCGCAACTAAAGTCTGAATATTTGAAGTTTGGTGAGGGATAATTTTTTTGAACATTTTCCACAAGGCTGAGCACTTTTCTTAGGCAAAAAGTTGGGCTTTTCATTTTTAGTAAATCATAGATAAAGCATTACAGAGGTGGTTCACTTTCTGCTTTGATCTGTGCAGTGTTATATTTTATAATCCTCTATTTAGATATGTCTGTCATTGCATCAAAACTCTAGAGTTATGGTGAGAGTTGACAAATTATATTTTTATATTCTAACAATATCTGCGATCCATGGTGTAGACTCAGAAAGAACAGGAGAAGGGTGATGCTGTAAAGTGAACTGGGTTCCATGCTACTTGAGCATATGTTCTACATTTAGAAAATCCAGCTGAAAGTATGGCTACTAGGGTGTCTAGGCTCATAGTAAGAGGAAATTCAACTTGGGCATTCTAGAACTAATTAAATGTTTCTCTTATGGCATAATTGTAACATAAATTGACCATGTTTCCAACATTCTGCAATCTATTTCCAAAACCGGTGACAATAAACGGTTTCAATTTGTAAGAGATGCATCTGGAAAAAGTTGCACGAGAGCCGGCCTCCAGAAAATGTGTTAAATAATTTTGATCATCAAGTCAGGTTCTTTTGCTTGTGTGTGTGTGTGTGTGTGCATAGGTTAACATAATTTTATGTGATATTTTCCTACAGTTCATCACTACATTAAAGACCTGCTTTTATTTGGATTGCTACTTTTTAAGAATCAGATTCAAGGATTAAGTAATGATATATCACAATTTTATCTTCGCTATTTCTCTTTAAAATACTAATGTTTATAAGGTTTCTTTTGGACACATGAATCAATGGGAATTGTATGAAAAATATAATCTTATAAAATTTTAGGATTATGAAGAAAATTAGTCTATAAGCATTTTATGGATACCACTCCAAGTATAAAGAGGGCTAGGAATATCCTTGGGTAGGAATAAAAATGTACAACCTCCATCCCCCCCCCCCCCGGCAGATCAGCATAACCTAACCATGCTTCTACTTTCAACCTTCTTAACCTCTTAAATATTGAATAATCATTTTTTTTTGAAATCCCCCCCTATTCGTGAAAGGGTATATAATCCTTTAAAAAAAATTCCAGTGGTAAAGCACTTGAAATTTTAACTCAAACAAAGTTCTTTGGAAAAATCTCCAATTTTACAAACAAGCCTTAATCTTAAATAAAATTTACTTCATAACTGAAAAAAATTAAGAGAAATTTGATTGGCTTAAAAAATTATGAGTCTCTGCATACAAATATATATGGAGGTCTATAACCTCTACAATAATAGCCGATGTGGAACTAAAACTAACAACTAATTATATATATAATAACTAATTATTCATAACACTCTTCCGCAAGCTGGAGCGTAGATGTTAATCATACCAAACCTGGTCAGATGACAAACGAAAACCGGTCGAGGAAGAGATTTGATAAGGATATCTGCTAGTTGAACCGAAGAGGAAATATGTTAGAATGCAACCACCTTTTCTGTCATCTTGTTACGAATGATGTGACAATCAATTTCGATATACTTGGTCTACTCATGAAAAACTGGATTCTCAGAAATGTGGATAGCGGCCTTGTTATCACAGAAAAATGTAGTTGGAAAAGAAGAAGGAACCCCAAGATCTGTCCGGAGGGAGGTAAGCTATACCAACTCCGCAACTGTATACGCCATAGATCTATACTCAGTCTCGACAGAAGAACGAGCCACTACATTCTGCTTTTTACTTCAAGTAACCAAGTTTCCTCCCAAGAAGACACAGAAACCACTAGTAAAACGACGATCATCAATGGATCCAGCAAAATCAGCATTCGTAAAGGCTGTGAGTGACAACGTAGATGATGGTTTGTAAAGAACTTGTCCTGAAGAACCTTTGATGTATCTGAGAATATACTCAACCGTCTTAAGGTGAGAGGTCAAAGGATTCTGCATATACTTACTCACTGTGCTAACGACAAAGACAATGTCAGGACGAGTGGCAGTGAGGTAAATATACTTCACAACTAGACGTCGATATCGTCCTGGGTTAGATAGTGGAGGACCCGAGGGAGTGCTCAATCGAGATAGCTTGACTGAGAAATCCATACGAATGTCTGTTAGTCTACATTCCAGAAATCCCATCTCAAATAGAAGATTACGTGCATACTTGCGTTGAGAGAGCTGTAATCTACCGTAATTCCGTGACACTTCAATTCCAAGGAAGTATCTAAATGACCCAAGGTTCTTGGTATGGAAGTGTGAAGCCAAATGTTGTCATCTTGGAGATGCCAGCAGAATCATCTCCAATAATGATAATATCATCAACATACACTAGCATAATTACCTTGCCGTGAGGACGATTATATGTAAAAAGAGACGTGTCGGCGCGACTGCGTTTGAAGCCAATATGTAAAATCATACTAAAATTTTCAAATTAGGCACACGGTGACTGCTTCAATCCATATAATGATTTGTGTAGAAGACAAACCATAGACTTCTCCGGTCGCTCAAACCCATGAGGCTGCTGCATATAGTCTCCGAAAGATCGCCATTAAGAAAAGCATTCTTCACATCAAACTGATGAAGAGGCCGTGCCTTAGAAACAGCTAAGGATATAAGAACACAAACCGAGGTTAATTTGGCAACTGGCGTCTAAACCATTTTGTTTACTTAAAACCTTTGGCCAGTAATCAAGGTTTGAGACGGTCAATCGTTCCATCTGGATTATGCTTAACCGTAAAGACCCATCGACAACTGACAATCTTATCTGTTCCAAGTCTGATTAGAGCGCAGTGCGGTAATCTCTTCTAGCATAGCCACATGCCAACCTGGGTGTTGAAGAGCTTCCTGAACAGAGAAAGGAAGAGTGATGACAGACAAGAAAGAAACAAACTGATAAGCAGACGGTGTCAGTTTATGATAGGAAACAAAATTAGAAATTGGACGTGTACATGAACGTTTACCCTTGCGTAAAGTAATAGGAAGAGAGATCTTCTGAAGGTAATGGCGGTAGAGAATTAGGAACAATGGACTGTATAGGAGTACCAGTAGAAAAATCGTTGGAAGAAATATTGGTCGGAAGGGGTGGGACAACTTTCTTACGACGGTGATACATCTGTGGATAAGGGGCTACATGTTGAAAACTAGGGCTCATAGATTGGACAGACGAATCAAGCTCTGAGGAAAGTAAGTGAGAAAAAGGAATGGTAGGATTGGGGTTCTTAACAGGTGTTAGAAAATAGGCTTGATCTTCTAAGGCCATATCATATGAAGTACAAACCTAGATGTGGCAGGATCAAAGCAAACTACCCATTTTGGGATCGTGAGTAATCTACAAATACCATACGGGTAGCTTTAGGATCAAGCTTGTTAATATGAGAACCTAGAATATGAGTATAGTATAGACAACTAAACATCTTAGGAGGAACAGGAAAATGGTTGCCATGTGGAAACAAAATAAAGAAAGGGGATCGGTTGCCTAAGACAAGAGAAGACATGCGATTGATATAAAAACAGACAGTTAAGACCGCAAAATTCCACAATCGTTTATGGACATGCATATGCAAAACAAGAGAACGAGCTATCTCAAGAAAATGTCGGTTCTTCCGTTCAGCAATTCCATTTTGCTGAGAAGTATAAGAACATGAAGTTTGATGCAATATACAATGGATCTGACAAAATACAGTAAACTCCGTGCTAATGTACTCTTTAACATTATCTAAACGAAAAAGATTTACCGGAACACCAAATTGATTAGTAATCTCAGCTACGAAAATTTTAAAGGTAGACAAAATTTCAGACATATTACGCAGAAAATGCAACCAAGTAATACGTGAACGATCATCAATAAACGTCACTAAATATTTATAACCAAACACACTAGAAAGTTTAAAAGGACCCCAAATATCGGAATGGACCAACGCAAAAGGTAAATCATATCTTTTATGAACTAGAGGAAAAGATGAGCGATAGTGTTTATCAAGAATATATGATTCACAACTAAAATTTGATAAATTAAGAGAATGCAATATAGTACGTAGAGAAGAAAAAGGAGGATGGCCAAGTCTCCGATACTACCACTGGATAGTAGAAACAGCTGCAGACATACTGGGAAGATCAACGTAGTACAATCCATTCTGTTCATGCCTCTATCAATCCGCTGCTTCGTTAGAAGGTCCTATATCACAAAGTTGGAGGGATAAAAAGTTACGGAGTAGCTAGAATTATTTGTAAGCTGACGAATAGAAAACAAGTTTCGTTTTAAAGATGACACATTCAAAACATTTTTCAGGTGTAAAGATAAAGTAAGTGCTAAATCGGCAGAGCCAGAAACAAGAGTGGTATTACCATCAGCCATGGAAATAAACTTATGAGGACTGGAATTAAGGTCAAACGGTCTGTCACGAGACATGCGATGTGAGGCGCCGGAGTTAGCGCCCCATGAATTATAATGAGAAAGAAACGATATGCCTGACGGAGTAGAAAGGTTGGCAGGAGCTACAAAAGAGAGAAAACGACGCAACTGGCCCCACCCAGCACTGGATAAAAGTAGCTGGCCGACAGAAGAGTAAGGTCAGTTAGTAGCAACTGGTATGGATGTCTGGTGCGCTGTAGGACATCCACGGGAACCACGACCACGAGCAATAATAGGAGAACGACCACACGACGTCCCACAGCTATCAGAGACCAAATCAAAATTCATGATGAGCGGCACAAAAGTACATCACGAGAGGGAGAATAAGGTTGCCTAACACCCAAGCGAGTACAAGAGCAGCAAGACGATCTAATAGGTCATCGTCAGTAACCGAGAGGAGCGGAGACGAGCGAGCATAAGAGTAGAAAGATGATCTAATAATGAGTGATGTCGGCGATGAAGATCTAAGACATGAGCGATGAAGAGAAGAGATGAGAGCAGCTAGGGCAGGTGAGGGATGCGATCGAGGGCGTGGGTGCTGTTGCCATGTTCAGAGTACGACTCATCATGGTGGTGCAGGGAGCAGGTTGCAAGGGAGCAGGTTGATCCAGGGACCTGCAGGGATCAGGTTCGTTTGGTTGGTGCAGGATATCAGGTTGCTGGATGAGGGTGCAGGGATCAGGTTTGTTTGGTCCAGGGTTTGTTTGGTGCAGGGATCAGGTTGCAGGATGCTGGTGTTGCTGGAGCAGGGTGCAGAATAGGGTGCAGGAGAGGGTGCTGTGAATGCAGGAGAGGGCTGCGGTGAAGGGAGGGGTCGACGACGGCTGGAGGAGGGCTGGAAGTGGAGGTCGAAGGTGCTGGAGGGAGGTGGTGGGTGCTAGAGAGGGCCGGAGGTTGTCGAAGGGTAGAGGGGAGGGGCGGCGACTGGTGAGAGGGGAAATTAGGGTTTAGGGTTAGGGTTAGGATTTGGGAACTTGGCTTTTTTTTTCCTTCTCAGTTCTTTTCAAAGCTTTGATACCATAAAATGAATTAAGAAATTTTTTATTGGTTTAAGAAATTATGAGTCTCTACATACAAATATATATGGAGATATATATGGAGGGTCATATACCACCTCTACAATAATAGCCGATGTGGGACTAAAACTAATAACTAATTATATATTTAATAACTAATTATATTCATAACAATAACATATATGTATCTCAGCAGTACTAATATCATATATGTTTCTTAAAAGTTTCTGGGATAAATTTCAGAACAACCCCTTAAGTATTCCTTGAAATTTGATTACACCCTTGCTTCATTTGAGTAGTTAACCCCCATTTGCCGTTGAGCGTGGAAAAGTAAATATCTTCCTTTTTTTCTGAAAGGGCAAATGTCCTAGATCGATCACTGAAGGCTTAAGTGCTCAACATGAAACTCATGGGGAGGGGAAAGATTTTTTAATTTTGGAATATTCAACTGTGTCTCAGGTTGTATCTTATTAATTATCCAATTTACTTCTTAGTGCTTCCTTGAATGTATCATTAGTTTTCATTTCCTTTCTCTTTTTTCTTAGGATCCAAATTTCGCTTACCTCTATCAGGTTGTAATTCCTTTCTATTTGCCGCCAGCTTTAAAATACTAACTATTTTCTGTTCGACTTTTATTTCCTCGGAAACTTCATACAAAAGCTAGATAGTTTTTTCTTATAATATTTATTTAGACCGTAACTTCGGGATCATAACCATGCATACTACTATATCAGTCGATAATGAATATACAAGTTTTTTTGTAATTAAATCCAACAAGATGGAAAAGAAAAGAAATCTTTGCTTGCACTCATGCATCCTTTGTGCTGTGAGATCATGTCTCTCACTTTGAATTATGTTTTGTTAGCATCTTTTATTTTTCAAATGATGTCGTCTTGGACTTTGTGTATTACCTTACCAAAAATTAAATTATTTATCAAACTAAACTTTGCTGTAGTTTTCCTTGTATAGCACTTGTACTGCCTCAAGTGATTAATTAGTGAAAAGCCCTGTTAATAACCAAATCCCAAAAAAAAACACTCGTATTCTACTCTAAACAACACAACTAAGTTCTAAATTAGTCAATTGTTTTGTAGTACCTTTCGAATTAGAGTGTTTTGAAGGGTTTTGTTCAACGAACAGAGGGGATATTTGGTCTAATTTAGTAATAAATCTGTTGGACAACATCGTTTTGTAACTTACCCTAATCTGTATATTTAGTAATAAATCTCTAATTTAGTAATATAAGTGCTACACGGGGTAAACTCCATGGGTGTTTTGTGCAATTTACCCTAATCTGTATATTTATTCAGTAAATTGAGGATACAAACCTGTTATATTTCCTAATTCTTATAACATTATTTTGTTTGGGACTTTATTTTGGAACTTCTACAGAAATAAAGCTTTAGTAGCAGGTTATCTGTAATCCCATTTATATACTATGATGTTGGGATTATTCTTTACATGAACTGCAACTTCGTTTCACCTCTTTTGGCAGTTTTTAGAGGTCTCTTGTAGCAGCTCAGGTAAATTTAGACGGTTTGCAGCTGGAACTGAAGCTGGATTTGCGTTGTACTTGATAAACAAAAAGTTAGAAATTGGGGTTCCACAAGCGTTTCTTATTGAGGCTTATAAAGAAGGGGAAGAACCCGTTAGTTTTGGTCCTAATGCAGTTCTTGTCAATTACGGCGAAGCCTGGAAGTTGCGGACAGTTACGGGAAAAGGTAACTCTTTGCTTCATCATTTTGTTGAACTATTAAGAATTCATATTTTAATTTGTTTCTTTTCTCAAATTAGGATTTGAAGAGGCCAAACACATGCACCGGGTACCAGGGAGATTTCGTACTGTAACAGTAAGTTATCTTGACAATCTTGTTTTATATGTTTATGATAAACTCTGAGGAAACATGCCCTTTACCTCTTATGTTATACCAGTCTTTCTACAAATAAATATAGGGTTAGTTGAACAGAGCCCCTGTACTTTACCGCCCTCAAGTAGCGCAAACACGCCCTGTGTCCATCGGTTAAAAAACTTCAAACTACTCTAAAGAAGACATACAAGTTCTAGAGTTAAATTATGCAATCATTTGAGATGTTTAGAGTGGCATTTGAGTGTTTTTTTGGGTATTGGTTGATGATGAGTTTTTTTTTGGGTATTGGTTGATGAGCAAAGGGGGTGAGTGGGTTTAAGTGCTACAAGGGGTAAACTACATCGGTGTTATGTGCAGATAATCCATAATATAGAAAGGGCTGTGTTTGAAGTGAAAAATTCACAAGACAAAGATGCGGTTTTCGGAGGCGAACAGGCTGAAAATATAGTATATAATTCTCAGAAAGATCGATTCTACATTTCAAACAAGGTGTAAAATTGTTACCTTAACTTTAAAGTTGATAGGCTTGTATCCTTACACAGTTAAAACATAGAAGCCTACTAAACCTTGGTATAAAGAACATCAAAATTAAAATGAGGGGAAATAAGTAATTTGAAATAGTGAAAATGGTCAAACATTTCACAACCACATACCCTTCAGATAAAATATCTTTTTCCCTTTAAGCTGGTTATCCATGCTTTTAAATCATGGGAAAGGAGAGCAATGCATAGGTGAGCTTGCGCATCAGATTGATTAAATCTTGTTATTGCCACAGTTTGTTCAAATTCCATAGACATTTGAACTTGTGCACCAGCTTGAAAATTGGCTTCTTGATAAAATAATTTATGCATCAACACCAACTGAAATGCAAGGAAGGTCATCCCCTATTAAGGTAGAACTCTAAAAGAAGAAATGTTTTGTAATCAAAATGGTATTATTAAGCAATTGTAAGAAATGTTTTGTAATCACAATGGTATTATTAAGCAATCGTTTAAAATTAAAATCATGTCATTTAGCACAAGGTTTATAATCTTGGTAGCGGTAGCGGTATCAGACCGTCAATTTTGGGATTGGAATCGGCCTTCTTGGATCAGAAATAGTGGAATTTGGATCATTTGACAAAAAGGATTTATTTATTTTAAACCTCTTCAATAATAGTAAAATAAACTATAAACAATTTGACAACTCTTTAGTAATTAATGCTATCTAGAGTGGTTGTCTTAATACTGGGTGAAAGTAACTATTATGTTTTTTTTTGATATATTTTTCCAGTTCTAATAATGTCAAATAAACCGCCATAATCCAACAACCTATTAAAACACCACACACACTCCCTTTGTTCTTCTTAATTAACAGTGAACCTGAGTGCAAAACTATTTAGCGAAGTAAAATAGTTTTCTGCTATGTATATTATATGTATGTGTTATGCGTACGGTCGGGTTACTATAGAACAAGTCGATTTATGTGGAGCATACGCTGAATTTTTATACACTGGGTGAGGAATGATGGGGAAAAAAGAAGTTTAGATTGTTGGGATATACTTTGAACTCTTCTCACATTTCCTAATTTTTAGCTATTTCTACTTTTTCTACTAGTGATTGAAAATAAATCATTATTTGAGAGAGAAATGTTCTGAAGTCTATTAACTGTCTCCTTTTGCAGGATTCATCTGACGCCCATTCGCCGGATAGACATGCGAATAAATCAAATTCATCTATAAGTTTATGGTATATTGGGAAAGTATCGCTTGCTTTTGCGTTCATTTGCTTGCTTGGAGGAATTCTTGCTTTGTTCTTAGAACATCTTCCCATGCTTATATCAATAGTAAACTCCTCTTTGTAAGTAAACTGTGTGCGGGCGCCTGTTTCTCTCGTTCAAACATTCAAAAGGGTCAATTTGAATTATTTAGCTTCAGTTTAAGGAGCTATAAAGGAATTGACTGATGTGTTTTACTTTCATAAATTTTATACTGTAAAGAAACAGAACGGATACAATGATTATCTTCAGACTTAATGTCAAGTAAATTAAATCTTGCATTTACATTTTGCCCATAATAATGCCATTTACATCTTACAAAATTGAATTTTTTTTTCGGTGATATTTTGATGAGTTATCTTCCGACTTGTTAACCGACCACTGATGTTTAAGTTTTTACTTTGCATAAAACCTGGCGGAGCATGCTTCATTAGTCATCATCGTTTTCCAGTATGTTTCTCAGTAATACCGATATTTATTTTTTTGTAAGAATTTGATGTTTATAGGGAAAATGGTAGAATTTTCTCTTCAACCCTAACGAGCCGATTAGAAATTCAATTTTGTTTGCCCCGAAGCATGTTGTCTAGAGGTATGAAGTACATAATTGAAAATCTAAAATTGTTGGAACTCCAGATATGAACAATTTTTATATTAAAAATAGGGAAAAAAGAATCAAAATCAAATTTTTACACATTTCAAAAAGCACTGATGAATGGTACATCAAGTTTATAAGAATATTGGAGGAAAGAGGCCCTAGGAGCCTTTTGGCTTTAGGTGGCGGCACAAATCACGTCCTCCATCATTTTATTCGACGATCGGCACCGGCCGTCTTGATCTCCGTCCTCGAATTTGTCGATATACCAAATTTCAAGTGATTCCAACATCTTTTCACCGTTGATTTAGCAATGTAAAAAGTTCCATTGTCGGTAAATCGTTAATTTTGCATCCACTAAATCAACGGTGAAAAGATGTGGGAATCACTTGATATTTGGTGTATCGACAAATTCGAGGATGGAGATCAAGATAGCCGATACCGATTGTCGAATAAAATGGTGGAGGACGTGATTTGTGCCGCCACCTAACGCAAAAAGCCTTCTAGGACTTCTCTCTCTATATATATAGAGAGAGAATAATGGAGGAAAGATGCCATAGGAGGAATTTTTCCCTCCTATGGTGTCGAAAAAGTACCCCTTCCCTCAATTTTTTCGACGATCGGCAACCACTATCTTCATCGTTGTCATCTAAGACGTGGATACACCAAATTTTATGTGATTCTACAACACCGTTGATTTAGCAATGTAAAAAGTTCTATTGTTGGTAAACCGTTAATTTTGAACCCACTAAATCAACGGTGAAAAGTTGTAGAATCATATGAAATTTGGTGTACCCACATCTTAAATGATAACGATGACGATGATGGGTGCCGAACGTCGGAAAAAATGAGGAAGGGGGTATTTTTTCGACGCCATAGAAGTAAATTCCCTCCTATGACATCTTTTCTATATATATATATGGCACTGGCCCATAAGCCCCAACATATTCACACCATGCACACATCACAAACATTCAAGGGATCCGTGAATTTTACCTGAAAAGTGTTAAATTGTTGGCCACTTCCCCGACTGGGGATCAATCCCCCGCACCCTCCCTAGAGAAGAAAGTGCGATACCAACTAAACTATTGTTCATTGGTAAACCCTAATATATATGAATTCACATTGTGATATAGGTTTCAAAAAAGCCATAAATGCCAAATCAATCCAACAAAGTGACAGTTTTAAATTAAGCACGCTACATGAAGGAATTAAACATTAAATATAAATCAGTCTGAGGAACATTTGACATTCAATTTCTGCAACAAAATATTGCAAATAACCTGTAAAAGTTCTTTCCTTTAAACACCCCCCACCCAAAAGCAAACCAAACAATCCCCAAAGTTGTTCTCTGCTGAAAACATACGTTTTCAGCATATATACATCGCATTACCTTCCAACTCTGTACATCTCCTCTATGCAATGGTTCGACGCCTCAACCAACCCCTATTCTGTACAAAGACTCGTAACACGCGTTGCAAATAGAGCTACACATACATAATAATTCAATTTATAGCGGCTGCCGAAGCATTGGTCTAATCAGGCTATATTTTGCGATGATGTTTGATATATCTCGTCTACATGGGCTGAGGGCACGTAAATCACGTCTATCAATGAGCTGTGCTTCCGACCATAAAAAGCATACACAAAAACCCCTATCACGAGCCATACTGAAACCCGCATCCATGTACTCGCACTGCAGAATTAAGAATTGAGATGTTGAAACCAATGACGAATTAAACAGAAGATTATGAAACCTTTACCCAAGATTTATGAGCAAATATGCATTGATGAGGATGCAGCAAACAGGCAGAAATGGAACAAAGGGGCAAATGAATCCTGCAGAGGAACACAACAACAAAAAATCCAAAGAAAACCATAAAATTTACGTAATTAATTGGAATATTAATGCATTCATAGGATTAACTGCAGTTCACTTTACCTCCAGCATGTCCAAAACTATGCCTGGCATCGTCTTGGTTGATCGAGGACAGTACAAATAGACCACTCAACAGAAGCAAGCCCCCAACGGCACAAGCGAAATATTGCAAAGAACTACCTCCATTTTCAATTGGAAAAAGAAGAAGACAGAAGAAGTGTTTAGACTTTGACAACAGAAAATCTACGCTGTGACCAAAATTATTTCAGAAAGTTCAATAAAGATGATCATGGGAATCATAGAATGACACTCACGGCAATAAAAATGAGACTGAAGCTGAAGAAGTGAGGATGAGAACTCCAACGCACACGGATGCTATGCTCCATGCCGCTTTCTTTCTCCTTTCTTGCTCATTCGTTTTGACTGCGACATCTAGTGTTAGCCGGTCTGGTTCAAAATGTTATCCAACTTGGATATATGACATTGGAATTATAAGCTTGAAATTATAAGCAGCAGCATTTCGGAGTCTAGATCCGATCGCCTTGAAATTATAAGCTTGCTCGTATAAAAGTTCAAAGCACAATCATGCCATATCAGCATGGAAAATATCATCTAACTAAATATATGACATTGGAATAGTCCAATTTGTTTTTGCGCGTGTGTTTTCATCTCACCTCGAACATCTTTCTTCACAATAAGAGGATACTCAGCAGATGGCTCTACATCAATCCTGTTATGGCTATATTCCTTGTTTTCTTCAGCAAGAACCTTTTCACTTCCCGCATCGATTTCTTGAGAACTATAGCGCAAAGATACTGAATTAATGGATTCGTGAAGAGACGATGGCAACGGCACCTCATCGGGAGGAATGTATCTTAGTATTAAAATGGAAATCGCAACCATGGTGAAAGCAAGAAGCGTGCCGACACTAACCTGTGCAAAAATATCTCATTCAATTTTGAATTATGGCAGAAATAATACATCCTTTAATGAAATTTATTCCAAGGCGTATTTTACCATTCCTGCCAATTCTGAAACATCCATGAAGAAAGCTAGGATGGCTGCACAAATCCCAGTCAAGACGGTGCTTTTAACGGGTACTTGAGTACGGGCGTTAACTTCTGAGAAGAAAGGCGGTAACAATCCATCTCGAGACATTGCCATCAGTATTCTAGGCTGTGATAGTTACAGGAAAACAAAGAAAACCTCATTATATTTTGGAAAATTGTACTAACCTAAGGAGAACATTATTTGCATGGATTTAGTTTCTGTGTAACGTTTTTAGGACTCATTACGGACTCTCCGTATCTTGAAAATCTAATGTTCATCTCAATAAGGACTCGTTACAGACCTTTCGTATCTTGAAAATCTAATGTGCATCTCAATAAGGACAGGAGAGAAGACAAACATTACCAAAACAAAACAAAAATGAAAACTCATTACAATTCATATTTCTAGAAAAAAAGTTGTTTTTTCCAATATAAGCTAAAATCAAACAATCACAAACATATTGTGCATAGAAGTACTTAAAAGAGAGAGAGAGAGAAATCAATCCGCGGTATGAATAACAAGTGAGACGTTTGACCCAGATCGAATGCATCTTTTAAATTTCCATGCATTTATTCTTGCATGTAACTCCGCCTGTGTTGAGCATATAAGTCTATTCCTATCACTATTTGTAAACTACATGTGTAAAATATGGTACATGGGAAAGATAATAACAAAAATGGGATAGGTAAACTAATGGATAAAACAGTGAAACATAGCGTAGTTGATGTAAAAAAGTTGAAGATAGATAATATTAATAAAACTTGTATCATAAGAAGTAATTAATATTGTTAGTGCTCAATGAAAGATTTTTTGGAGAATACGGATGACTTAATAAAGGAAATCCCGAAAATAAAAAGTATATATAGGAGGCGACCCAAATGATCATGTCGGTAAAGATGCTTCTAGATATCAGAGAATGCATGGAGGGCGTGGTGATGAAGTAAAGAACGATAAAGGAGATATGATATTGTATAGTATCGTACGGTCTTGCAATTTATAATAAGAGAGATGAGCATTTAATATATTTTAAAACTGGATTGAACAATAGTCATATTTTTCCTTTACAACATATGAAGATTGTAAAGCCATTCCAGGTGAGATTTTGACCGGTCGATATAAATTGATGTTATTAGATATTTGTTTTAGAAGGTGAAGAGAAATGCCAAGACAGATAGGAGATTTAGAACTAGATTGTGAAGTTTAAAAAAATAAGAATTTGATTTTAGTCAAATATAAAATGATAAATGAAGGCAACAAGCCTTCTGAAGACGAAAGTAGCATCATGTGAAGAAAAATGACCAGTTGAATAAAAACATAGCTAAAGAAATTCCTGGCAAATATAAAGATAATGGAATGTCTAAAAAAGACTTGGTGGTGGAATGAAGAGCTTCAATTCATAATTAAAGTGAAGAGGTTCCTTTAAAAATTGAAAAAAAAATTAGGGAACATAAATTAGCAAATAAAATGCTAAATCTAAAACTTACGATAATTTATATATATAATTCGAAGCAAAAGCAAGAGAAATATATATAAACTTGGTATGATGAGAGAAAAGAGCATTAGGACCTAGGTAGTGTTAAGTGTATATTCAAAGTGAAAATTAAATAATTCGTTAAAAATGATGAAATTAAAGAAAGATAGAGGAGTAACTTTCATAAGTTGTACAATGAAAATAAAATCACGAACTTAAGTAGAAACAAACAATTAAGGTAATGATAAGAGCATCATGTATTTTCGTAAGTGAAGAACACTTTAAGAAAGAGGAAACAGGAAAAGCAAGGAAAAGCATGGCCTGATGATATTCCTATCGAAATTTAAAAATGTTTAGGAAAAATATAGGTTCTAATGTGGTTAACTAAGTTATTTTATAAAATTAGAGATATAAAGAAAATGTCTGATAAATAGAGGATAAGTATCTTGATACTTATCTATAAGAATAAAGAAAATAAACAAAATTGTTCAACTATCGTAGAATTAAACTTATAAGTCATACAATAAAGCTATGAGAGACTCAATGAATATAATTTAAGGGGGGAACGTCCATATCTGAAAACCAATTTGGTTTTAAGTCGAGAAGTTTACCATGGAAACTATTTATTTATTAAGGCTATTAATGGACTAATATAGAGAGAAGAATAGAGATCGATATGTGTTATTTAATTTAGAAAATGCTAATGACAGTCCCTACAAAGATAAAGCGGTGGGCATTAAAAGAGAAACTAGCGTCTAATAGGTATATTGATGTGATTATGTATATTGGAGCAATTATTAGAGTGAGAACGACTAGAGAAGAGACAGACATTTCCCATGACTATAGGTTTACACCAAGGATCGACATTAAGTCCTTATCTCTTCGGAATAGTTATGAATAAATTTACTTGACATATTAGCGATGATGTACAATGTTGTCTGTTGTTGATATTATTGTTTTAGTATATGAATCTAAAGAAGGGATCATTTCTAAAATAGAAAAATAGCGAGAAGACATAGAATCTATTAGAATTAAAGAACAAAAATAGAATATATGGAATACAATTTTAGCAAATCAATGCAAAGAAACGGACGTACAATGCAAATTGATGTCCAAGAAATATTTCAAAATAACCATTTTTGTTAGGTAGGATCTATAAATAATCATGTGGAGGAGATCGAGAATGTAGCTCATAGGATCAAAACGGAATGGTTGGAATGGAAAAGTGCTTCAAAATTGCTATGTGATCGTCGATACCTTTGAAATTGAAAGGAAATTTTACAAGACGGCAATAAGGCCGATGCTTCTTTATGGACCAAAATGTTCGCAACACAAAATCATATCCAAAAATTAAGTGGCTGAAATGAGAATGTTAAGACGGATGAATGGTAATACAATATAAAATAGGATTATAAATGATTGTTTTCGTAACAAGGGTATGGGTAGACATACAAACATGGATAGAGACGATTAAGAACCATATGTCAATTATTAATTTAACCAAAGAGACAGCCCTTAAGAAACCAAAATGAAGAAAAGAACTGTTGAATTTATTCCTCCAGGTCAACTTACTAACATGAAAAGAACAAACTTGTAACTGAAATTAAAAACTAGATACAGAGGAAGGTACAGAAATGCATTAATCTGTAAAAATGAAAGTTCTTATGGACAATTTCATTCATAATATTAGTGAGCCAGAACCTCTTCTACTTTACTTTTAAGCTGAATAAGTATGAATTTGCAACACCTTGAAGCATCAGAACCATATTGTGGATTTCGCCAAAAAAATGAAATTTGAAACCAGCTTAGCTTAGTTATCTGAAATACCTGAGGAAGAATTGAGCCCATTAAGGTGGAACAAAGAGCAAGAACAGCTCCAGTAGTGACTATATACCTAAAATATCAAAATAAAAAATGAATGCAAGCAAAAATAACTATAAATTAAAGGATAGAAAAGCATTTTAATCCACATCTAACTGTATAAGGTTATCGCAACTTACACAGCCCATTGCATTCCATTTTTGGCAAATGCAGTAGAAATCGGGGTGTCTGGATCCATTGCAAAGTATGGTACCAGGCCGACAATAACAACAGAAACCATCATGTACAAGAAGCAACATAAAGACAAAGACAATCCAATTCCCCATGGCAAATCACGCTGAGGGTTTTTTACCTGATATAGTGAAATTTGAATATAAATCAAAAGAATAGACCTTGAGCTTGAAACTTTTTAGATTTAAAAGCAAAATTAGTACAAACACTACATGTCCAGGAGATACATTTGCCGTCGCCATAAACTTAGTTATAATTAATCCCAACGGCTTTATATTTTTATATCAAGCCATCTTATCTATATTAACTCTTGACAGATATTTACCTTTAACTACATGCTCTAAAGCTCTACTATTATGTAATTGTTAGAATATCAAATAATATCCCCCAATTCTCATCATAACATTGGGGCTATGGTACAATGGCAGGGACTATAAGATGGTGCAAGTCAAAAAGCAGATTCAAATTTTATTGGACGTGTAGTAGATATTAAAAATTGCACAAAACCCCATGTTCTGGACCATAAATGGTGGCTCTGCCTGCATGGGCATTTCAGAATATAGGCTTAATTCCAACAAAACTACCAAATTCTTTCAAAATTACGAGAACGACCATGCTTCGAAAGTTTTATGGTAGTTTTTTTTGCAATTATTGCTAACGTGGCACCTTATATATGGTAGTTTTTTCGTAGTTTTTGAAATTTGTGTAGTTTCATGTATTTTTTGAAAGTTTTGTGGTAGTTTCTTTGTGTATTTAATATGCATTTGGTAGTTTCTCATAATTAGGCCAACGCGTTTGGTAGTTTTCTGGAATTGAACCTAGAATATAAGATCATATTAGTGAAAATCACCAAAAGTTCCGAGTTTTTGTGCAGTGGCAAGGCCGTTAAGAGCTATCATCACCTTGACGTACAACTCCTACACCTAGTCTAGCATACTCATTGTCTACTCTATCCTTCTTGCTTAACAAAATGTGTAATTGTAACCGGTAGTGATTATCCTACCTTTGCTCAACAAAATGTGTAATTGCAACCGGGAATGATTATCCTACCTTTGCTTAACAAAATGTGCAATGATTATCCTACCTCCTCTGCAGTGCTGGCAACTGAGTCAAAGCCAATGTATGCAAAGAAAACAGTTGCTGATCCAGCAAGCACACCATTCATTCCATAGGGAAAGTATCTGAAAGCCCAAAAAATAGAAAATAAATTAACTATCATATCGAAGAGTATGGGAAGGGGGGAAAAAACAATCGCGGTTTGTCGTTACCCATTGGAAACAGAATATCCAACCCAACCAGTTTGAAAGCCAAGATATCCACCAGCTATGATGACAAATATCATGACAAAAACATTGGCAATCATAGTGATCGATTGTACAAATGTACTCTGCACAAGATCACTCTCAGAGTTCAATAACTAACAAAGTCAACCCACAACAATATGTAAGTTGTTAAAATTTCATAGGTACCTCTTTTATTCCAACACACAGAAGCGCAGTGACAACTAGGACAAGAACAGCAGCACATGGGTCAACCACAACATCTAAACCTGGAATGTCGATACGTGCTAGAAAAAAAGGCAAGCTATCTTGTCCCCCAAAGAATATCGCCTGATGTATACCATCACTAAATTACATTGAATGTGTGATAGATCATATTGAATCAGATGAAACTTTTAAGAGGCGTTTTTTTCAACAAAGTGAAACTACTGAGAGAGCATTTAATAGTTATAATTTATGATATTTGATTTTAAGTATGGACGGTAAGATCCACCTAATGCGAGAGGTCATACAAATGCAAAATGTGCCACAACAAGTGAACTGATCACCATCATATGAAAAGCGAAATTATGTCGACAGGATAAGGATGCAACATAGGCTGTAGTAGCGCCAAAATATTAAATTGTTGATGAAATTTCCATAGTAGCATTATTAAACGACATAGATTCAAGGTGAAGAACCATACCAGGTTCGGGGAAATGCCTCTTGCAACAGCTGAACCACCAATTGTATATTCCAGTATCAGAGCCCAACCAATTATCCAAGCAACACTGGCCAAATACAAGGCACAACAAACCACAATTAATCATCATAATTCCATTGATTAATTCTCTTTTGGGTAAGATGAACTATTTCCTCTACTTGAATATAAACAATATAAGTAAATTGCTGACAGAATACAGCAGCCTACAATTAAAATTACCCTTCTCCGACACAGATGTATGAGTAATGATAGGCACTCCCTGCAGATGGGCAACGACTTGCGAGCTCAGCATAGCAGAATGCTGAGAGAGCAGCTGCTATTCCAGCAATCAGAAACGAGATAGTCAGAGCAGGCCCCGAGTGCTCTCGTGCAACTGTACCTACAAGGACATAGACTCCAGCTCCTATGGTTGACCCCACACCTGACAAAGTTGAACCAACGTATCATCGAACAGAAATGTATTTTTCCCATGAGAAATGATAGCAAAAAAGAAACTATGTGTTTTCTAGTATCATAGATGGTATCATGAAAGGATAAAGATGATAAATGTTTAAACAAAGCGCGCATTTCATAATAATTCACAGTACTTTGGGAATTCGTCTAGATTAGTGCACTGAAGATATTATAGTAAGTTCAAAATGATGATAACAGCGACCTGAACAACCAACCAAGAAAATGACTGTTACCTTACTGTGATATGATTCATGGATTTTTGTTGTTTCAATATAGAGATACTTGCCACTTGGATGACTACTAAACCTCTATTCATCCTCAAATTGACTTAATGGATGTGTGTTTGTTTCTCATGTTCCACCTCTTTTTCTCTATGTTTGATTTAATGATAATTAGAACCTGTCAACTGTTTTAGCAAATGAGTAATTCAAGAATGACTTGAAGGTTCTGCAACATTTTTCTCGCAGTTGAGGTGAAGGATGGGGAAAAAAGAAGTACAGAACTCACAGAGGTTGCAACTGCCTTATTTGATCCAGGAAAAGTAATAAATTAAAAGTGTCCATTTCTACTTTATGGGGACAGCATACAGATTTGTAATTAAGTAGCTTTCTTGAGTGAAGAAAATTATGATAAAATAATAGAAAAAGTGAAAATAAGCACCTCTGGTATTATTGATAAAATCGCTACAAGGATAAAGATAACAAATTGTAAGAAAGGAATATTCTTGATAAACATAAACCACAGAGTATGAATTCAGCAAATATATAGGTCACTTGCAAAGTTTTAAGGGTTCACAATACAGAAAAGGGCCACTTGAGCAATCATAGTATATGAAAGTAGTGGACAACAGTTTCATAACCTAACAAAGCACGAAAAAACAAAGCACGAAAAACCTTATCCTTGTGTGGAATAATTCATAGATTTCTATTGAGTTTTTGATGGCGGACAATATATATCTTGGGCAATAGATTAGTATTGAACCTCCATTTATCCAATGGAACTTGGAGTTTGTTTCTCACGTTCTACTGCTTTTTCTGTATGTACGGTATTCTTTTCTCTGTAATGAAATTCGGAATATGTCTACTGTTTTTGCAAATGATAAACCAAAGTTTGATGACTTGTAGTTGATGCAAAATTCATTTCATAAGTGAGGCGGAGGATGAAAAAGAACAATTAGTGCAGATCGATCTTACAGAGATTGTTGACACAAGAGAGAAGAATTAAGAGTGTCAAAATTAATACTTAAAAGAGACTGCAAAGAGATGATGGACTTACTCAAAAATTGGGATTAAGGAGCTTTGTTGAGTGAAGAAAATAATGGTGTAGAATGGTCATATAGATCAATGGATTTTACTACACAATAAATGAATCCAATAGTTCTTATTTAACATGGGTGGACTAAAAATCAGTTTTTATAAATCTTGGAGCGCGATAACTGTATAAAATGAAAAACAAGATGAAACTTTTGTGAGCTCCGACCTGTTTTCGAGGAATAAATGAAGCTGAGGGTAGAGAGTAGTCATGCTAATCTTAAAATATTAGCGACAAAAGAAAAGATATTATCATTACAGAACAACATTTGCAGCGGATTTTTTTATAGGGGCTTAGAAAGAGTCATAAACAAGTCCCTTTTGGTGCTATCTTACATAAGATATCCGATTTTTCATAAGTCGGTCTAAATTTAAATGATTCTCATATTTCTGGATAATCATAGTGAACATTATTCAATAACCAATAAATATATGACGCGTATATAATCACCTTGTAACCGGAAAATAAAAGGAAACTATTTTTCTTACCTATTGAATCTTTACCAATCTCTCTATATTAGAAATAAGTACAAGCGAATTTACTAGTCCTTGTCTTTCAGGAAGAGAGATGGGTAAGATGTACGCGAGTAGGAATAGAACCAGTAAAAGAAAATTTTTGGCATATCGTATATCCTCATAAAGAGTCGGACCACTGAAATATTTAGTTCGGATGTAATATCGCATTTGTGATATTCTTGGTGGCAACTCAATTGATTGTTATCTGCAAGATGGGTGCTTTATGGAAGAAAGAGCAGCCCTCACCAGCTATGTTGACACACATTAAAGGGTGGCCTTAAGCAAATATCTAATTCCTAAACCAATATTGGCAACCCGATAATGAACACAAAGCCATGCAGCATCCATCAACCGACCTAGAATGTAGGACGATATATAAATAAAACCGAACAAGGTTTAACTAAAATTGTTCTTACATAAATAATAATAAGAAGATATAGGCATGCTACCCCCTCAATAATAAAAATGAAAAGGCTAACCCGATCCTACATCACAGTAACCTGGGTATGGGACTATCACCTCAAAAGAAAAGGGATATCATGCATGTTCATATTTGTAAAGATTTTAGAGTATTTAAAGTTGAGAGGGGAGTTTATATGTTTTATTTATGAGTGTACACGAGCTTTTGATATATGTGGGTTCCAACAATAAGACTCGAGTCTTGTTGAGATTTGACCCATCTTATATTTTATACCCATGTACCTCTTATAGTTTTTTCAATGTGGAACTATTTTAATCCTATCATGTCAACAATATTACAACTTATTCTCTAACATTGATAAATAAAGAGCACTAAATATAAAAATGAGTTATTATAAGAAGAAAAAAGGGTAATAAACAGTGCAGGAACCAATTAAAAGCAACAAAATGAATAAATTAAGTCATTAAATAGAATTACCAATGGGCAATAGCGATGTTGGTATAGCACTTCCCCTCCTCGGGGGAGAGTGCGGGTCTTGATCCCCAGGAGGGGAAGTGACCACAATTTTACGTTTTCGGGGCAAATTCATGGGTCATGGATGCTTGTGTGTTGTGTGCTTGTGTGAGCTGTGCGTGGTTGTGTTGTGTGTGGGGGTTACGCTTACAGGCTAGTTCAAAAAAAATGGAAAGAAAGAAAGAAATTGACACAACCATCACCCAAAAACAAAAACCAAAATTCACAACTATTATCATATATCCATATGCATAAAAAAAATCCAAAAGACAAACCCGCAAGCATACCATCTTCAAGAAAATGCAGGGAGAATCAAAAGTAAAAGGGTAGTACATGAATTTCTATACCAATAGCAATGAGTTGAAGAACAGATAATTCCTTGGCAAGCTGATGATGGTGGCCCATCCTGTCTGAACTTGCTCTCTCTGAATCCACCTGCTTCCTCCTCATCAAGCTCTGAATCATCCATCCTTTCTCCCTCCCACCCTTATTCCCCTCCTCAATTCCCATTCCAAAATTAATCCAATCCCAAACGAGTTTCAAGCTTTTCAGCACACAGTGATTGGATTGACACAACCCCAACTCATATGATGATTGATTGAGCTAGTCTCAATATATATATATATATATATAGACACACACACACAAGATGAGATTTTTATGTGGCCTTCTCTCTCCCTTTCCCTTTCATGAGAAAGGAGAAAACAAAGGAAGAGGGGAGAGAGAGAGAGAGAGAGAGGTTGACCCTAGAAATTTCGATAAATTTTGCGTGCAAGGAAGAGGCTCTAGCTCTGACAGCTGACCGTAAATAGCCTTAAATTTGGGGATCTCTGTGTGGTGGGACCCAATAGAGCCGCCCGGAATCTAGCAATAGAGATCCTGACGTTGGAGGATTTGCAGGCATTCAGAATCTGTGTGTGTGTGGAATGCATACCCATCATTTTTTAAGTTAGAAAAAATGTCTTTATAAAGTATTCCATCATACAAAAATTCGTGTATTATTTAAAAACAGACCATTTTATTTTAATAGGATTAAGGGTTACAGACAAAGCAAAATAACACATGACAACTCACAATTGAATTGGATGAAAGACTTCGAACTTAAATAAACTTACATTTATATAGTTATTTTATTCTTGCCTTTATTCAACAAGTGTAGTTATTTTTATTTTTCCTTTCATATTCTCCTTCTTTTTCTGTAGGAGTAGAGGGTTTTTTTTATTAGTGGTTGTTAAATTGGAAATCCAACCTTTCTTTTTCCTTCTTTTGTTTTTTAGATTAACTAGCTCTAAAATGACAATGCTCATTCTACGAAGTATAAGAACTTGGATTCTTAATATTAACTACTAATTGGGGGGTGGGGGGTGGGGGGGGGGCAAGTGGAGACAGGGGGTCGCCTCACCAGCTCCCAGGGAGTGGGGCCGCCAAAAATTAAAACCATGCGCTCCCCCCCCCGGCACCCCACCACCCCACACACACCCCAAACCATAAAAAGGAAAGACACACATTAATGCGACTAATGTGGTTGCATGCTTCCACAGCACCATTTGCCTGTTTAAATTATTAGAACTTGTTTTTTTTTTAATATTTAAGATTTCAGGAGTGGTGCTTTTAATATAAGTGTATATAGCCTTTCAATATAGGTAAGACCCATCCGAATAGACTTCAACATACATTTTTAGTGGGGTGCCCATTTATATCTGATGCACATATGCCTTTCAGTTTTTCCAACATGAGACTGTTAATCCGACAAATCTCAACATTTCTCCAAACTTTTTGTTCTTTCCTATTTTCCTTTTTCAGTAGACCACAAAGTACTTATAGAGCTAATCCCTCAGAGATATCTCAGTGCTTGTAGCTTACCCTCCCAAGCCTATTATGTTATAGGTTCCATACGATCACACAAACACTTCTAAAGCTAACCTCTCAAAAGAAATGATCAATCATCAGACTACAGCATCAAAGCTTTCAGGACTTATATGGTATATAGAGTCCGTAATCTTTAATTTTATAAATCACCACAGTTGCTAACATAATCAAATCAAACAACAATCATAGATCAGAAGCATCTAGCTTTACATTTTACGCAGAAATAACCAGAATCATAAATCAAACAACAATGGGGTGCTTCGTTTTCAGCATCAAAAGCAACAAGCAACTACAAGCAAACCAACAGTTCATACCCTCCCAACATTACATGTCCATAGAACAAACACATGGTGAGATATACAACAGATTAAAAGTCTATCTTCCCCTGAACTGGAGGGGGGGGGGGGGGGGAATCAACTTCGCGGCCTTACCCTGCGTCCATTTGAATCGCCACCATCAGAGAGCTGGGCCCACACGCTCCGTGTTTTGCCACCACTGCTGCACTCCTCTTCACACCCTGCAATAATCTTCAGGAGTTCTGACTGCAGCGCTGGGCAATTCTCTTTCAAGTATTCAAATCCGGTCGAGCGCATTACAGCTGCAAAATGCGGAATCAAACGTGAAATGTTTTGGACAAAATCTAAGATCTACATTCAATACCAGGACTGAAACTAAAACTGTGGCTGAGTAAACCTGAAAGTATTATTTACTCGCACCTGGCACATGCACGTGTCAATAGAAGAAAATGTTACAGCAATATTTTTTTAGAAGTATACAGAGATTAAGTTTTGTTAGAGGTAATCAAGTAAAAGGGCCCAGAATTATATAAATCCGTCACTTTATTTTTGGGTTACACTGAAGTTTAAGCCAGGTTCTCCAAAATTGAAGGTCTGGTCCTGCAAGCCTTTACAAATAAACGACGTGGACACTGTTTAAATAAAGGAATTTCCTCCCTAACCTATTACTTTTAATGTGGATTAAATTATGCATGCCATGCAAACAATTGAGTTCTGTTATGAGTAAATATAGGCTAATTTGACTAAAGTACCCATCATTCAGCATTTTTCGGATATAAATGTAGTTTGAAAGTTGCAAGTTCATACCATATTTAATGACGGCCTTTCAGCATTTTACGGAAAATTAGAAGGCTATGAATGAAGGCTGCCCCCTCCTTAATCTAAGAAAGGGATGGACAAAGCGAATGAGTTGCATTTTGAACTAAAGTTCTTTGTGGGGTTCATACAGAATCCGCAATCTCTCTGGATTAGTAATCCAATACGTAGTGCATACGTAGACTGTTCAAGAAAGTCATGCTCCCACGAGAAGCATGTTGTTCACCCGTTCCAACAAATCAATCTTCACCGAGGAACTGACTCTTGATGTCGTTCAGCTCGGTAAGTCGTTTTTTGGCAAAATAGTGAAGAGAGGTATGAAGGTATCATGCACCAATATCTATATGAAATTAAGTTGGAAAACGCAGAAAGGTCATGATGACTATTCGTAAATCACTAAGTTCATGTTATGAGCTTGCGATTTACAAATGTGTGGCATTTTTTTAACCTAAAACTACTCTTCTAAATAAAAATGAGGGGACTGTGTTTTGGTAGTCCTTTTGTTATTCTCACTCTTTTTTTTGTGTTTTATACTATTTTATATCTATTTAAAAATAACATACCTATGAGAAGTATATTTAAAAAGCTGGAGGAATATAATTTAGAAACAGAATCCGGTAACCGGCCGTTTATAACCGCAAAAGGTTACTCTACAAGTAAATATGGGAAACAAATTTTGGTATTCCCCTTGATGCACACACTCTTATTTTTATTGTGCACTCACTTTTTCTTAAAAGTTGCTTTCTGATAAAGGGTAGATATAAAAGAAAGTATGGATGGTTATAACTTAATATATCCACTTTTATTTTCTCTAACTGCTTTTTAGCGAGACCACTAATGGGGAACAAAACAAACCACTTCATATAAAACTTCTAACGAGGGCAGAAAACAAAACGCCTCTACATCTTCCCCCGAATCTTGGTGCCCACTTCCATCCCCGGTCATGGTGGCTTCATGCTCCGTGCAGTCTTGAACTCCCTTCTTCACCGTTCCTATTACTCTCTAAGTATTCAGTAAATTTTAAATTTGCTATACATGGATAATGGCCTATAAATCAAGCCTTGTTTCTATCTCTTTGTTTCCCATTTCTTCTTAAATTATAGATCTTGTATTTTATCAAAACCACTTTTGTTGCAATTTTTTGGGTTATTTGATTATAAGGTAAACCAAATCTTGTAAATATTAATATTGATATACTTGTTTAATCTATCTGAAAATAGGTCAGACATTGAGAGTATTTAGATTGTCAGATAATATCTGTCTTTATTGTTTTCTCCCATAATCACAATCATAGTCCATATTTATGTAAAAGGTTTTACTTAATCTTTTTATTTATGCATGCTATTTGTTTGATATATCGTCTCATTGAGCAAATCGATTGAACTGGCAAAGAGAAAACCGTCAATTTTGCAAAGTAGTATTCATTAATTCATTGTTACAGCATTTAGATAATGTGATTTCTATATTGAACAATCTGAACATCGAACCTTGAAGAAAATTGTAAAAACAATGGGATGTGGATTTCTTGATACTTGTTGGCCAAAGAAGTGTATTTCTCATTAATATTTAAAGTTAATGATTTCAGATCACTCATTCTCAAAATCCTATTGCATTAAACAATTGAAAACAATTAGGGGTGTTCTATACTGCAATATATTTTGTCTTATTTCTTTATTATCTACTTTATTTTCAATTATTTCAAGTGCCATTGTACTTCATATTGTTTCTTGCTATTTTTTTGATGTATTGCCACATTGAGCCTATTTAATGAATGCACCAATAGATTAACAAAGTCTATTGATTTGTTTGGAAAAATATATATTTCAATGGATAGATATAATTATTTCTCCTTCCCCTTTTCCCGCATGTGATCAATTTATGAGCATTAATTCTATAACATAATATTTTTTCTTTAAAGATTTAATCTTAGAATCAAACTACATGTTTTAAAACATTTGATATATTGAGAGGATTTTTTTCATAGGAATCACAGACTAATATTGAGCAGATGGTGCATTCTATATTCATTCCCTTTTGAAGTGCTAAGACAACACTCACAAGTGGGCTGATCTTCATTTTTCCTATTTGTTAAGTCTTAATTGTGGTGGTTTAATTTAGATGTGGCACATTAAGAACCTACTCATGTTAAACTTACAAAGCCTAATAGAGCTATACTTGATTGTTATTAACCTAACAAGATCGGTTGTGTAGCTTTATTGGGGATGATATTTTAGACCCTTTCAGATTTAAAATTGGAAATGTTTGAAGCGTGATATGATGAGGAAGCAAAGGTATGAGATCTCGTGGTGGGGGTTGAGAAAGAGGGAGGCGATGGAAGGGCCGAGATTGGAGAGGAGAGTGGGGACATTTTTTTAGGTGCTAGGGTTTAAAGAGAAGAGGTCGAGTGTTGTGAAGAAGAGGGAGGCGAAGATGGAGCAAAGGGAGATGAAGGTGAATTGGACGATGGATTCTTGCTCTTGGATACCTTTCTAACCAACAAAAAAATTGAACGCTTAAAAATTTCAAGAGAGAGATCGATAGAGATCGCTGAAAAGATTAATCATTTACCCTTGATATAGAATCATACTTCTCAATCCGTGTTTCAATTTTTGATTTTTTTTGTATGATTAGAAATGATAATTGTTGTCGGTGGCTTTGTTGAGATTAAAGATAAGGTATCCACTTTGATCCAGTGCGAAATTGAAGCAAACAATTCGAGTTAGTATTGAGTGTTCACATAAATTTCTTGCAAGATAATTTTTGTACGCGTTAAACATTTTTCCTACCGCCTTTTAGTAATTTTATTTATACAATTTTCGTATCTCATCGAATTTTCATAATATCAAATTGGTTTAGCAATAACACAAATTTTTATGACGATAGAAAATTGTTGGCATAATATCTTTGTTATATGTTTTTAATATTATTTTAGAACTAGAATAGGGTAAGATATTACTTTTTTCTGGAATGTGGAATATTTTTTAGCATATATAACCTTTATGATAAGACCACTTTATTTAATCGTTATTTAATATCACGTAGGGTTTCTTATTTTGTTCTTTTGAAGTTTTACTTGTGTGAAAATATTCTTTAAAATCAACTTCTTTTTTGGTTTACAAGGATATGTGAATAATTTTGTCTTGAGGTTTTTAACTCTAAAATATGCTTTTGACATTAATTAGAACTATAGTGGGAATTGCGTATAATTAAATTTTGGGATCGTTTTCTGTTTAAAGCCATCATTTATATGTTAATTTTAGACATATATAATTAACTTATTTTTCTTTGTTTTTTAATCAGCCTTTATAGTATTCTTTTAAAAAAATCTGAACATAATAACTATGATTCATTTTTTATTTTATCAAAAGACATTTATTTTCTAAATTATAAACATATTCAATAAGTCTCTCTACTGTCTTATCAGTTTTACTATATGCATTTAATAAAAATTATTCAAATACTTTGAGATAGTATTTTTCCATTTTCTTAAGCATCGAGCGTGGCACGTGCACAAAACTAGTTTTACATGAAAATGATTAAACATCATAGTATTTTAGTGAAATTAGCTTACCACATTCTGGACAAGATTTTCCAATTTTTCTTTTGCGATATATATGTTGACCTTTCTAAATGAGGGCTTGTTTGTTTGCCAGAAAATGGCCAAAAAAGGAGGAATTCGAGAAATAAGACATCGTTCACAAAAACGGAAAGTGGTGGAATTACTGTTTCATTGTTTGTTTAGATGGAATAGAAATCGCAAGTTTTGGGAATTGATATTAGCAAAATGGGAATTGGCATCAACATTTTGGCAACTTAAAATCCATGTTTTTAGCCGAATTGCACGTTCCAATTAACATGTCGAATTTGAGGTATTATTTAATTAGGTAAAAGACTAAAGTTACCCTCCTCTTCTTTATTTTATTACTTATATTGTAACTTCTCTTCTTCAGCCTTTCGCCTCATCTTTGTTGACACCCAAAACCCTAGATTCGACAGGGAGATCAAGTTGAATTTTTTTATTTAATTAGGTAAAAGGAGACTGTCTATTTTGAATCCCTTGGCTTTAAAATTGTTTTTTGAATAGCATTTATTGAAGAAGGAATAGCATCGTAGGATTTGAGCAGCAGACCAAGCAACGTGATTCTGGTGGTAATAATCCTTAATTTTAAGTTTAGTAATTCCCAATATACATCAGTAATTAGTGTTTTAAAAAATTCAGGATCTTTATGCAAGATTTTTCCATCAAAACGTTATTTCTATTTACAGGATCTTTCTGAATGAAATGATTTATGTTAATTTTGCAAGTAAACGTTAGAAAATCGTATCATAACTATTAAGTTCTACGATCGCGTCATTATAAAGTTGGCCAATACTCTCTACATTGTCATGATTTACAAATGTAGATGGACTCCAAAAAGGAGCTTACACTTTCGCACATGAATATGGCCGCTGCCTTTTGTGTGCTTTATCGCCTAGCGGCTACAGAGGTGTGTAATGCTGATGCTGATGCTGAGAATAGCTACCGTGTTAGATACATTCCTAGAGAACACCATTTGAACATCGAGAGATTTTTTGAGATGCAAACTTGAGGCGTATTGTGAATGGCACCAGCTATGTTTGTGTAGATTACCTTCATATACGTCGGACTCCTTTTTTGAAACCATCTATATTGCTTAGGGAAGTAGGACTTTTAAGGAACACGATCTACATTACTATTGAGAAGCAATTAGCCATGTTTTTGAATACTATAGGACATAAAACAAAGAATAGGGTAGTGACCAATTTTCTTACATACGATGAAGCTATCAAGACATTTCCATCAAAAGTATTGAGAGCCATTTCGGAATCCGGAATCAATTCATGAAGCAGCCTACAATCTGATTGAAATTACCAACAATCCAAACAGGGATCTTTATTTTGAAGTAAGAAAATTTCAATTATAAGCCTATCATCCTAGTGTAGCTTCCAAGTTATGAACAACATCAACTATCATGTCTTGTAGGATTGTATTGGTCTAGTTAACGACACTCAAATAGACCCTATGGTTCCTGTGTAACATCCTACTTCGATCATACGTTTCTTTTTCTTTTGGATATATTGGGTTTTGTTTTATTTTTATTATTATAACTTGGAGTTTAATAATTTTAATCAAGATATATACATATAATTATGGTTTTTCAAGTTTGTTAAATATGCATATTATTAGTATTTAAATATTTATTTGTCTAACGCTATTTTATAACCATATTTATATTTTAGATCATAGTTTAAACAAAATATATTTTATTTGGTATTTCTTTAAACAATACATATACATAAGATTTTACCCATTTTTAAATTCTATTTATAAGATATTGTCTTACGATATTTATTTGGTTAAAATATTTAATTTTGAAAAGTCATGAGAGCCCATGTTAAATATTTTAACCATATAAATATTTTTACTAAACTAACAACTCAATTTTCTCTCTCCAATTACCATATATGTCTCACCTGATAACTTTATTCTTTTAAAACAAATATTATTCTCTCTCCAAACAAATACAACAGATTTCTTTCTCCCCATATTCTATTCTATCTATATATATTTTTCTATATCACTAACTATATTTCACCAAAACCCCCGCTCTCTTTTTCTATATATATTCCCTAACAAAATCCCTCTCTCTCCAATCTAATCTAATCTCTCTCAGCAGATTCTCTTTCTTAAATCTACTCTTTTTAATTATTTTTCTACAAACCTATATACATACATACATATATACAATTGAAGATATTTTGTTATGATAGTTTAACTGAAAATATATTTTAGTTGTTTGGTATCATAAAATCCTATATATATAACTAATTGTATTTATTTTCATTAACCCATAACCATATACATATCTACATATATTTTCACTATATACTAATATGTATATATACATATACTTTTCTATTATTCTAACTATATACAAACTAATATGTATATATACAACTTTTCTAATATCTTATAGAAGTATATAACAATCCATCATATCTCTCTTTTATAAAATTAAATCCAAATCTCATCTCATCGGAATATCTCTCTCCAATTATAATAATCTCTTTTCTCTATAAATAACAACCTAATTATTATCATCTCTCCCCTTCTCATATAAATCAACCTTCTCTTTTTCCCATCACAATATTTTCTTCTTCAAATTTAGCCGAGCAATCAAACCTTGGAGTTGTTCTTCGTATCGTCGTGTTTATTTGTCTCCGAGGCAAGTACTTACTCTTTTATTTTTTTTAGCCGATGCAACATCGGCAATTCTCTAAATAAATTATTAACTTACAATATTTAAATAAAGTTGTAATATTTTGCCGCTTTATTAATATATCTTATAATACTTGTACATATGATGAAAACCCTACAATCTAAAATACCTATTAATCCTATCAAGTGAACAACTGTAAAAGTGCAAGCGTAATAAAATAACTTTTAACATGTAAATACGGTTTAATATATAAAAAACTTTATAAGTAATTATATGTTTCTGTTGCAACAATATTGGTATACACCAGCATGCAAAATGTCAACACTTATGTCCTAATCTAAAACATAAAATATACCATTATTACTGTTAATCAATAAACGTTTTGGGCTTAATATTTTATATATATATAAATTAAACTTTCTACACTATCACTCCATATAATATCGCTGCACTATATGTGCCCTAGTCACATAAATTATTTTGATACTATAATTTGTATTAATATTTTCTATTATCACATGATTATAAAACTTATTATTAGCACTTACATGATGTCTAGTCAATCTGTCATTTATTTTATCTTACTATTATCTCGTAATTATACTATTACCACTATCCGCTTTATGCATTTGTAATTTGTCGTTCCTATTTAACTATATTAACCCTTTAAAACCATATTTCAGTTTATTATTCTTTTCAATAAATAAACCCAGATGTTAAATACAGATGCTTGCATATTTATGTTGAGTCTTGTTTACATTTTTGACCTTATCATGTCCTATCGTCTATATTTAACATTTTACTTAAGACTATCATTGTCGACATGCTTGAGAAACCTTAACATGCTATTCTTGTTTATGGACACTGTCATTTTATAACTATCGTACTTGACATGCCATGACTACTCATTGTTCCAGACTACTCATATTAAAACGAGTTCTCTAATTTAAATGCTGCATTACATGACATGACACAATCTATACTGTTTACAAGTTTCTTTTTTTATACAATTAACATGATATTATAAGTTCCAGTCTTTTCAGCATTCTTAATTATTGATCCAGACATTACCATAGTAGTTATAAATACACGGGTGTTGGGGTAGTTTGAGTGTGCGTTCGTACAACAAGATCTCAGGAGTCCCATACCGGCAGCTCATACCGGGCTATATCTGTCTCATGTTTACAGCTCGTACCGGGCTGTATCGGTCTCATGTTTACAGCTCGTATCGGGCTATATCGGTCTCATGTTTACAGCTCATACCGGGCTATATCGGTCGCTTGTACATTCTACAGTTGGGCCCGTGTTTCCTAGTCTATGGGGCACCACTCTTGGGTTAGGAATACTCCTGCAGATGTTGACGCACACACTCAAGCTTACGATAAGATAGTTTACCTTTAGTGACCGGTTAGGTTATGACTTGACCGCTTACATGTTTGTTTCATAGTATCCATGCATTTATTTATATATCTGTTTTGCTTGCGCACACAGGCTTCACTAAATTCATATATTCATGTTATCATACTACACATACACTTTATACGTTGAATACTTACTGGGATGTTCTGACATCCCTGATATTTGCCATCTCAAGTTTAGAGACAGATTTTTAGGATGAGCAGGATCGCAGTGGCTAACAGGACATTACCGAAGATCAGTAACCCGTAGATTTATTTCCTTTCTGTTAGTATTTAACATGTACGCCCTTGTGGGTCATTAGGACTTTTGTTATCTCTTTTGGATCTTATTTTATTTCTGAACCTATTGTATTGGATCTTTAATTGCATCAATTATCTAGTAGACCCATTTTTAGGATTTCTTTATGGTTTCATTGCAGCATGATTATTAATATTATCCCTTTTGATTTTGGATTTTATTTTTGACAGGTTAATCTAGATAGCCTTATGTGACTATAGAAGGATTTTTCCTTACCGTAAGTAGCACGGCTGGCCTTCGTCGCTCTCCGTATTCCGTATTTTGGGAAGCGATGCGCGACATCCTGCCTCCGAGTTCCATGATTTAGATGGCGTAAAAGTGTTACACAAAACGTCTTAGCTGCTGTCACCCCTGACAAGGCTTTCACTTATATACTACCCGGGTAGAAGGATGATGCCAATGATACAAAGTTCTCAAAGATGCATTGTCCTCACCACCCGAGTTTCATTTGCGTGTCGTAGAAGGTAATACCTAATCTTACAATACTATATTACACACACGAGAAAAAGATGTGAGTACACAATATATACATAAATGCCGATTTTGTGGAAAACGGAAAGCGTAACGTGGTGGTAGGCTAAGGCTTTAGCTTTAGCGCTAGAAAGCGCCAAGACATTTATAAATAGCAAATAAGATAATTATGAAAAATTAGATTAATAGAAACTCTTAGAAACAGAATAATATAAAAATAGCATAGATATTTTATTCCCATAAAACTTGAATGCAATATTAGAATTTTATTGAACAATTTTACGTGATTGTCATCCATATAAGGTATGATGGAGGTAATGTTGCAGATTGGAGACAATAAAAAGATTCAATTATTTGATCATTTGATATGATAATCTACAATTTTTAAGAAAATAATGACTATTCATTTGAATGCTTAAAACCAAATATAAGCGGGATTTTCAAGCACATAAAGCAAGCTAAAGAGGGAGTTTCAAGCAATTAACGCAGCACAAAGGCGGTTTATGCAAAAGCTAAGCGCTTCGTAGCCGCTTTCCGCTAAACGGGGCTAAAGCGGACCTTTATAAGGCTTTTTACAATAGTGATAAACACACAAGTACGAGTGTTCGGAAATAAACAATGACTTTTTCCTTAATAGGCAAAAACTACTTATGTGACACGGGATACATTAGAGGCCGTGGTTTCATCTTGCCCTATGGTTACTTTAAGGACCCGGCAGATGAACATATAATCTGAAAGAACTATCCAATCTTCCCAGCTCCAGCTTGCGCAATAAAACAAAGGCAACCTTCGGTACATTCAAGAATCGTTTCAAGACCCTAACGTCAAAAGGCTTCATCATCAATTTCCTAGACAAGCAGACATTGTAGGTGCATGTGCAACTTCATAATTACGTACCTATGGTAGACCACAGTAATGAGATGTTTCAGAAAGAGTTTGAACTAGAAGGAGAAGATGGAGATGTTATGGATGAAGATGGACCGATTACCATGGACTTCGATATGAACCAAACATAAGCTGAACTAACAGCAGACAGGGACATGTGGAAAGAACGTCGTGACCCGCTTGGGTGGGACATGTGGGTGGATTATTATGATCAACACCGACATGAAGACTAATCTGAGACAAACATTTGATCATTTATTGAAATTGCATTCGCTTGTTACAAGAATTGTACTATTATTTTTCCGGACAAAATATTTGTTCAGATGGTTGTACAAACATGTCATTTTCTCCCATCGCATGTTGCCTCGCTTGTGTATGTACTAGATTATAAGTTGCATTGGGTTTTTCTTGTAGTGTTGAATGTGAATCTATGTTGGAAAATGTTCTTTAAGAATGAAATAGTTTTTATTTCCTTAAATGCCTTCTATATGTTGAATTGATCAATAATGGATACACACACAAGTTTTGGATAATGTTCATACAGGAATGTCGGATCATGATATGCCGTTTCAATCACAATACAGAGAATGGGTTCCCCCTAGCCAGGGATTAGAAGGTAACCTAAGCATGTCGCCACCATATCCAACTCAAGGCTCCAAAACTGGATAAAACAGTGTTCTAACCGAATGCGCGCCATATGCCTTGTCTTTAAGACAATCCATTCATTGTTGTAATGATGGATGACAGCAAACCCAAGCAGGTTTATGTCATATTATAAACCTAATGTTCCCACTCTCTCATCTGATGAACATGCCCGATATCAATTAATGTGTCGACAGTTCCCATGGTGATGTATATGGTTCTAACCGAAGCACATATAGATGCTCTTATTCCTTTCTTCCTCGAGCAGGCAAAGAATGGGATAAAGCCCGACAAGAATTTAAGGAGGCAAGTGTTCCTTGTGGCGGCAAGTTACGTCAACTTTTCGGAAAAAGTTACACATCCAACAATGTTAAACCATCTTATAAGTTTGAAAAAACTTTATGGAGAATATTTGAATGCATTGAAAATAAGTGGCGTTGGAAGGGACAATGAAACGTGTATAGGCTTGATGGACGAGGTTACTTACATGGGCTGGTCTCAGGAAGATATTTAGTGCTGCATACGTACTACAAAAGTCATCATATATGTTCCTATTAAATTGTTTTATTTCTTTCCATTAGGATAAAAGGAACAAGTAGCTTCCAAACGTCAACAAGCCACTTGAGCACTTTTTTCTTTCATTGCAACAACCTGTAGGCTTTTGGGGAGGGCCCATATGAATATTCTCCACATAATTAGTAGAAAATCCTCCTTGCCACTGCACGTAGGGGATTTCGAACCCAAGAGCTCCCACAACATGATAGAGTGTCATTGCCGCTCGAGTAAATGCTCTTTGGCCACTAAAGCACTTTTGAGCGATGATGAGGCTGATGGAAAAATCAACAGTCCATAGTCAACTCTCCAGCACGGACCAAAATGAAGTTCCAATCCCGGATAGCAATAATAATGGGGATGATGATGAAATTGAGATAAGTACACATGTTGGTGAGCCCAGTAGACCAGCTACCAAGGTTAGCACTCTGTCGAAAGCACCAAAACATCATTGAAGATCGAGGGGACGCACATTAGGAGCTGATGGTCAGATGGATCTTATTACTGCTGTTGCTAACGGAATGCAGAGTGCACAGATCAAGCATTGGAGTGAGAAGCTCGGCGAAAATGTCTTATCAACTCATCAGTAAGTTCTCTCGTAATATTTGTGATAGGACAATGGAGTTTCTTTATGCAAATGAGCTGAAGGCTAGGTTCATCACGATGGCATTGGAATCAAAGGAGTGGACGGCTGATTTTGCAAGTAAAAGAGGTTTACTTGAAGAAGTTAATGGGCATGTTTCAGGAGTGCGCAGCGACAACGAAGCTTAGGGTGAATCAACGGAGGAAGAGAGGATTTGTTGCTGGTGGTTGGATATCTATTTTGAGGATGTTTTGCAAGGGTTCAAGTACCAAGTCTATGGGCTTTGTACTAGCATAAACCTTATTTCTTACCTTAGCCAACCATCGTATTTCTTTAAACCATGTTATATGCTTAAACTTTTGTAGTTGTCGTATTGTGTTCGATGCACCATATATTATTTTGTTTTGGTTGACCTTATTAGTTTCAATATTCATGGGTCGTTTTTACCAACATAAATCATAATTTCATTGTAGTTGTATTATCTCTGGGTTGATTCATTGTTTATCAGATGCATTGCATATTATTTGTTACCTTTTTAGCACGATTTTTTCCCGCATATGCTTTCTAATGCATTTTTTGGGTTCGGCTTTCTTCTGCCTATGTTTTTCAATAGGGTTTTTTTAGGCTTCATTTATTTTTGGGCTTCAGTTATTAAATCATGCCTTCATTGAATGTTGTTTGTTAACCAGTGAGGTGACAGTTTCTTAAACTCATCCTATGTATCCCTCTCCTAATTCTCATTTTTTTTTGTACATCCAAACAAGAGAAAAAATTGCAGGAGATAAAAACCAATTCAATTCTTCATATAAACAAACGGAACGGTAATTCAAGGGAGCAAAAAGACATTATCAAACCCTAATTCCCATTTACATATTTAGAGTCTAGCAAACAAACATGCCCTTAGAAAAAACTGCCATCAATTACCACACCCAAAAACCAGAATAATCCGCCGTCTGCTAATGTTAATATATACTGCCACCTCACCCCAACGCGTCGTATTTTTTATTTTATCCCTATATCACTTTCTCCTTTCTTCTCTTTCCTCCTTTCTCCTCTCCGGTCGTTTGAACCTTCTCACCCTCTCTCAAATTTTCGAAACCTATGTAACCCTGAATCCCTAATCTCTAACCCTCCCCAAACTGTAAATCCCCTATCCCCTAACATCTAAATCTCTAAATCTCCAAATCCCTAAACCAAAGTCTTTAAATCAATAAATTCCAAAATCCCTGACACCAAATCTCTACATCCCTAAAATCTTCAATTTCCCTCAATTTTCCCCATTTTTTTTTCTTTTTCTCCTTCCTCGGCTCCTCCGTCTATCTCTTCCCCCCTCTCCCGGTTTATGACAAATGTTATTAAGGTCATATTATAACTACTTTAACGCCTTATAGTGTTTAGATGCAATAAAATTGGTCCGTGGTAGTTTTCTCTAATTAATAAAGGATATGATATGCAAAAAAAATGTGAAAATTTTCATGGTATTCTAGTACAGTTTATCCTTGTATAATTATCATATGTTGCATCTTTATCTTTTATAAGAAAATGACTGAAGTTGAGCTGACCAGCAGAGGTTTCCATGTCCTAATTTAACAAGGGGAAGATGTTTGTTTAATCTGCATTATTAGACACAACAGAATCCAAACATGACTTTACCACTCTACGTAGAACTATAGAAGAATGCCGATTAAACTAAAAGTTTCCATGTAAAAGAATATTTCCAAGGAGAACTTTAAGGAAATAAATGGGTATCGAGAGTAGAGAAAGTTTCAGAAGTGGAAATATATAACAGTTAAACTATATCATAAAAGCAGGAGTTCGCATTGATTTGAAATTAAACAAATTTGGCCAACTTCTCTGACTGACCCATTAGGATTTCCCGGATGTAAAACCCTCATTTTCGGGATAGTCAATCAACCAATTTCTAAAGTCTTACTGGACACAATAGTTAAGGGGAAGCTAAGGGTCCATTCCTAAGGGAACCAAATTTAAGTAATAATTCGGAGTTCAAGCAACACAATAAAAACTACATTGAACACCAGCAATGCAAATCCATAGTAAAGACCCAAAGATGCCACTAGTTGGGCATATTCACATAAATAGACGAGTCATATAAATATGGTTTCAAAAGTTTTTTATTTTCTTTCTTATTTTCCTTCTAGAGAACTATAATGCAGCTTTCATCAGTAAGGTTTTCACATTATGCTTGGCTTTAAAAAAGCGCAATACTCAAGATACCATAAATTTAGGGAAGATTTTCAAAGAAGAAACCCATACACCATCCAAATATTTTTTAGAAAGGCTTGCTGGAAGCTGAAGACATAAATTGAAAAACTACCTGCAAGATTTTCAGCAGCAAATTTGAGACAAGCAGCTTTGAGTTCCGCCGCATGATACCGATCAGCCAATGCAAGAATGCTAGCTACAGAGTCCACAGATATATCTTTGCATAGAAAAGATTCGCACATCAATCGAAGCCTTTCTAAACCATATTTGTCTGCTGCTGCTAATACTTTTGCTGTCAATGTATCAGGAGCAGAAGATGTAGGAGAACCTGATGCAACCATAATCTCATCTTCGACAAGGGTGTCCCTGTATATGAAGTGGAGCATGGCCTGACAAGGAGATTGAGCAAAGCAGTTTAAAGTCAAGGAATCTGGGTATTCAATGAAGTAATGAAAGAAAGCCTCACCTTAAAAACCTTAGGCTCCAAATCTGTGACAACAACCTCATTATTTTCCCCATCTGCTCCATCAAAAAATGAAGCTCTAAAAACAGGAGATCTTGCAGCCAATACCAACTTGTGCGCATGAAATTTTTCTCCAGCCACATCAAAAACAACATCAGAAGCTTCCTGATTTTCAAGAAGTGCTCCAAAATGCATTCCCATATCGGAATCGGGAACTGGCATTGACTGTAAACTGGGGCAATCCATAACGGACACAACAACACCCACTGTGCAATTGATTTTCAAGCAATCATCCTTGAGATAATCAGATGTTTCAAGCGCTGCTCTTCTGAAAAAACGCTTGTAGCCCCTGAGAGACATGTTAATACATTATTATCGATGCGTTATACTTAAATAGTACGGAAAATACACATGTCCCACCAAGGTCCAAACATAATCTCCAATGCAAAAGATTGCACATCTACAAATTATAAACATTCCTACCCACCCTGCACAGTCGAAAGGAATGCAGCAACAACAAATTCATAGCATAATTTTTTTTTGCAAAACATATTCATAGCATATCACACTATCCAACTCATGCTTGCCATTTAAATGTTTGAAAGGCATGTGAAAACTCCACGTAACGGATACACTAGAATAGATGCAATGTTTCATAATATGAGTTTAGCCATAGTTCTTGATCTTGGTTTAGCAGATAATGCAAAGAACAAAAACAATAACAATGAGAAAATGCTTGTTAAAAACTGTAGGCATTCGCTTCTTATTTTGTGATGTCCTTCATCAAACCAAAATGATATTTCTGACATTTCATCCAAGTCATCAGTAATAAACTGGTCAATTATGATGGAAAAGGATATCCATTCTTAAGGAACGGCTCATATAAACCCAGGTCAGACAAGCTCCTTAAAAATATAACAGTGTCAGCCCAGTTAGTACATAAGATATATTTTTCACTGTTGGCAAAACATGTTAGGAGCTGATTAGTTCCCAGTAGTTTGAAAACCAATGCAATTGCACCTACGTTAGATTCCAACTACCGAAATTGTTTGGTTAAAATGTAATTTTAATTACATGTTTTGCAAAACATGTGTTTGTTTAAATGTAGTTGCATCAAAATAACTACCTTTTCTATTGAATTTTGTGTTCCAACACATGTAGTTGCAAATTGCAACTACATGAGTTTTTAACTCTATTTGTTGTTTCAACTACGTGTTGAAGTAACAACTACATAGGACCAAATGCTTAATTTTATATTCCGATGTAGTTGGAAACGTATGGGGCTCAAACTAAACCCAACCAAACATCAGCTTAGTGCCAAAGAAACTACAGTTCCATGAAGATTGATCCTTGCTTTCCTAAACAAGAGTCATACTGAATAAAGGAAAAAACATGTATATATGCTAGCAAAATGAATACCATCCCATTTGGCAAATCATGTCGCTTTACCTCCTCACTCTTGTCCATAGTAAAGGGGGCTTTGGAGGGTCGCTCCTTAGAAACAAGAGAAGCCTGACACCCTACTCACAAAGTATTTTTTTCTTGCCAAAGGAGAAAGCAAGAAGCCCGGATTTCAATTTATTAAAATAAGAGATAATTATAAAAGGAAAATGAAATACAAACAACAAGATAAAGGCTCTTACAAGTTACAGGACAATAGCTTAAGATCTGTTGGAATAATTTAAACTATATTGTTATTAGGATACATTGTACCATTATACTTGGACAACAAGTAATTGTAATCTCTATATAAAGAGACGTTTGGTCACATAATAAAATATCTTTCTCCTCTCTTTTAACATTAACATGGTATCAGCGCAGGTCTTCTAAATCCTAACACTAATCCTCAACCACTGCTGCATCTACTGCTGCGCCCCTGCCCTCATATCCGTTGTCGTCGCTGCTGCCGCTGCAGCACCCTCCTAATAAGCCCTCGCCAATTTTCGACGATGCCCTATCGCCTTCGCTGCGCCTCTCGACGCCCTCCTCTGAGCAGCATCCCTCCTCCACACTGCCGCCACTGCAGCTGGTGCTGCTCCTCAAGTAAAAATAAACAAAAAACATTTTTTCATATCTATAATTATCGAGAATTGGCTTGAGTAAAAACCTAGTATCTTTCTCTCTCTTTATATGCTAGATCTGCATTTTCTATTGCTTACTCTCTTTACGTGCGATGTTCAACATGACGGACACCAAGATTGATCCTCGCGGATGTGGTCGTGGTTTCCTTTCTTACTCTCATTGCGGTTGTATCAATCATATAGATCAATTCTGATGGGAGACGCATGGCTATCCGGATTAGACTCCTACTACCCGACAGAGTACGGTTTCTCCATCCACAGCGACCCAACCGCCAGCATCATTCTTGCAGATCTCTCCTGAAGACTTACAACACCTGCAATGTATTTTATCTCGTATCTCTACTACCGACATGACCACATCAGGTATATCTTTACTATCTTAGTCCATATGACTCGTGTTTCCCACTTCATATAAATTCATTTTCATTACCAATGGAGATGTCCTTCTTGTTCATGGTTGTACCAATATTGATGTGACATCTTTCCTACCACTTTAAAATGCTCTAATGGTTCCTTCCCTTCATACAAATTTTTTATCTGTTCGTCGCCTTACCAATGATTTCAACCGTTCAATAACTTTCTCTTCTAAGTACTTTATAATCCAAGTCAACCAAACAAAGGAGCATATCGGTGGGGGTAAATAAGTTAATGGCCGGTACTACTTGAATGTGGCTCCTTCCGTATTTACTACTGTTTTGACTATTTGCAGGCATCAACGTCTTGGACATCCATCTCTTCCTATACTACGTACAATGTTACCTGATTTCTCTTTATCTGATTTTTCATGTAAGTCATGTATTTTGGGAAAACATTTTCGTTACTCTTTTCCTTCAGTTAATAACCGTAGTTCTTCAATATTTGAGTTAGTCCATTCTAACATTTGGGATCCTCACGAGCATACTAGTATATTTGGCTGCAAATATTGTCATCTTTATTACCAATCACTCTAGAATGACATGGCTGTTTGTTTTACGTGATCGATCTGAAATACCGCATGTGTTTAAAACGTTTATTAATGAAGTGGTTAATCAGTTTAGTACGTCTATTAAAATTCTAAGAACTGATAATGCAAAAGAATATGAGTTGTATTTTTCAAATTCTTTGTCAATCATGTGGGATTATTCATCAAATTTCCTGCTTATACACACCACAACAAAAGGGCATTGCTGAAAGAAAAAACCGCCACTTGCTTGACATTACTCGGTCTATTATGCTTAACATGCATGTCCTAAAACGTTTTTGGAATTTTGCCTTACTACATGTTTTTTGATTAATCGCATGTTTTCCACGATTCTTCAAAACCAAACACCATTCTCTATTTTATTTCCCGACCAAGATCTTTTTATCCTTCCTCCTGAAGTATTTGGGTGTGTTTGCTACCTTCATAATCACCGATTAACTCATGATAAATTGGATTCTAGGGTTGTCAAACATATATTTGTTGGTTATTCCAAGACTCAAAAAGGTTACGTTTGCATGATTCCTTCTGCATCCACTGTCGTCAGTCGTGATGTCATCTTTCATAGGGATTAGCCCTTTTACCCCTAGCGGAAAGTCCTCACGTAACGCCGTCGTCGTGCCGCTGCCGCCACTTCCTATACCTCTAGATGACCAACCAATTCAAACCGAATCTACTACTATCGAAATTTCTCATCCTTCTCCAATTACGCATGTCTATAATCGTCGAAAAAAGGCAGTGAAAGATTCAACAGCACTACTGAAGCTTCTCCTCCATATATACAGCCAGAAGCTGACGAGCCTTCACCTCTCCATCTTTCTGATTCACCTCTCTCTCTTTCTGATGGTTTGTCCGACAACTTATCAATTGCTCTTTGCAAAGATAAACGAGCATGCACTACTTCTCATCCTCTTTCTTCATTTATTTCATATCATCGTTTTGTTAGATTACCTACAACGGCAGCAAGGTTTTGGGAGGTATCATCCATGCCAAGTTAAAATTTTGCCATTGAAGAAAACCCTAAACCTAGAAACTTTAACTAGAGAATCAAACCAAACAAGCATATTAACACTTTAACATCTAAGAGTTCGGGATTACAATCTTCGTAGTCCGTTCCTTCGCTTCATAAGCTCCGTGTTGAGGTCCCTTCGCTGCGATCATCAAGTATCCGGACTCTAGAGAGGCTCCATGAAGAGAACGATGCACCTTTACTTGAAGACTTCACTAATCCAAGATGATCTACCTTGAAGAATCTCAAACCCAAGCTCTTGCTTCACTAATCAAGTATTAGCAAAGCAAACACCCTAATCTAAGTGGCTAGAATAGATGAGGATGATGAAGTAGAAATTTTGCTCTCTTTTGTTTTCATATTCTCACTCATTATCATCACTTATCAAAAACCTAGTGAAGGTTTTCATCCAAGAATAAAGAAGAAGATGATGCAAAATCCTTTTGTGATAAATAATGAATTATTGTTGTGGTTACAAATCAACCATGAGTTAAGCATGGAGGCTTAACCCTTGTAGAGAATAAACTAGGGTAAAAGGTTTGGGTTGGGTTAAGAAATATCTATACAAAAAATCAAAGCAAGTGACAAAAGTCAAAGCTTCAAGGAAGCTTCATCCAAGCTTAACCCTAATCCAAACCCTAACCATGTTTAAACTCTACAAAGCATGTTGCATTTGTAACCCTAACATGTTACAATATTATATATATCATATATATAACATATTTTATAACAAAAGAAAATAATACAATTAACATATATCGCATATATATCAATGTATTATCCCGTGAGAAAATGAATCAATAAAGCGAGCTTATATTAGTTAATGTAATATAATATATCTTATATATAATATACATTAAATTATCGAATCAACACTTGATCCGATAACCCGGCCATAATACATATAACCGACTAATATAACATGTACCAATTCATCGAATCAACACTTGATCCGATGACCCGGCTATATCACATATACCCGGCCGATATCTCATATCGCGAGAATAGAATACAGTCTCACATACTCGTATTATTCTCGGTCCCGCACATATCACATATGTGCTCCTACTCCGTTTTGCCTGAGCCAGGAAACCTCTGTGTAGGACTCTAAAGAATCGTCAATACGCCGGCAGTAGGTGATGATCATATCAAACACCCACAAGCTGCAAGCGGTCAGCTAAACGTAACAGCTACCCAGGTATTGAGCGATCAGAATATCAACAAGCAAGCCTGTACATTCTCCTGCGTATCCAATCAGTAACACTCCCGTACAGTCCGGTCTCTTCGTCTGATGTCGCATATCCAGTCTAGGCGTGGTAAACGTCAGACCCCAGTAACCGATAAGTCGTGTCGATATGAGGTCCATAACAGTTCGAGAAACTACTGATAACTCTTACCAGTAAATCTCAGCAACCCTGGCCAGGGATTTCCAGTTATAGCCAATCGAACCAGCGCAACATTAACTCCCAATACCGGGAGAGACGAAACCCCTCCTATCGGTCATTGCCTCCATGTGATTCGGGACTGTACCAAAAAGCCACCGTTTTGCACACCCTCTTGGATGTGGTATGATGGAAATCAAATCACAGTGGGAATCACACAAGACTCTATGACGATCTCGGGTCTACAGGCTAACCTGTACCGTTGTTACCAGAGAACTGCCATCTGACGTGAGGTATAATACCATCTGGGAATTCTCGGCGAGTCCGTTCAGTGTACCCAGTCTCTACTGAGCACCCGTATACTGTCTCTGATGTCAAACACCAATGGATATAGGATCATCCATCGCCCATCTACATGGGTCGAGAAACATAGGTATATCGATGCCCTGTCTCGATACACCTACGACTAGGAACATTTGAAGGATGTACTTAGCGACTACACTGTCCCCATTAGTATGATCTGCATCATAGTCCTGGTAGTCAAATAGTCCTGGTAGTCAAGTACTCATCCTAAAGGCTTTATCTACATGTAATCAAGAGACAATCAGAGTACATGTTAAGATAAAGAGCAACCTGATAGCATACTATCATATCGAGCAAGAGAGTCATCCCTATATATGTCCAAGCATCCACTACAATATACATCGTATGTACAGTGATGGCCTCTAGAGCATACATATAACTAACAATCTCCCACTTGCACTAGGGCCATCTGTTGCAGTATCTCATACCCAACAATCAGCTGTGGTTGAAGTATCTCATACTCAACCATCCCCATAAAAATCTCTACTGGGAAATAGGCCTTTGTGAGTGGATCCGCGCTGTTGTCTTCTGTATCTACTCTCCAATCCTCGATCTCTCTGGAGATCAACCATCTCTATGATCAGCCGATACTGCCTAAGAATATGTCTGGATCTCTGATGGGACGGGGGTTCCTAGGCCAAAGCCACAACCCTATTGTCACACAATGGTAGGAACGAAGTTCATCGCATGAATTTATATATATTCAGACTGCCTCTTTGGTAGCATCCTTGGTAACGATGTATCTTTCCTTTAATCGTCTAGTGTGTCACGGCATCTACCTTGGAACTCTTCCAACATACCGTCCTTGCACTGAGGGTAAAGACAATGCATGTGACTGATAATCAGTCGACCTTATCACTCTGGAAGCTTTCCAGTGATTCTCCCCAGGATCGATTGATATCATCTCACTACACCTAGTGAGACTCCTAACATCCACTTAGATCTATCTCATAGATCCATCACTCAGGATTTAGGAGGCATCATCTTGATCCTATATGGAGAATCATTGTGATAAGAGGAGATTGATCGAGCGTAGCATAGGAAACTCCTTCCCTATCAAGAGTATATCTTTCACGTACAATACGAGGAACACCACCATACTCCCTACTATCTTTTTGTATATACAAGGTTCATCTACCATTTTGATAAAGTCAAACTCTTTGACTACCACATCAAAACAGACGTTCCAACTCCGCGATGCCTGCTTTAACCTGTAAAGTAACTTGCACACGTTTCCGCTGCTCCCATTATCTACGAAGCCCTCTGCCTGTGTACTTACAGACGCCTTCTTCTAAATCATCATTTAGAACAACAGTCATCACACCCAACCATTAGATATCGTAGTTATAGTATATAGCAGTGGCAAGTAGGATCTGGATGGACTTAAGCATAGACACTAGAAAAGATTTCATCATTATCCACACCTGGTCGATGATGAAAACCTTTTGCAATAAACCTTAGCTTTGAAAGTCTCAACTTTTCCATGTACACTAGTAATCTTCTCAAGATATACTTGCTTCTGATGGGGATTTAACCCTTCCGATAAAGCAACCAAAGTCCATACTTTGTTGGTGTATATGGATTCCATCTCAGATCGCTAAGCATTCAGCCATTCTTACAGAGTCCACACTCTTGATGGCCTGCTCAAAACTAGTTGGGTCATCATCTCATGATACAATTCTCGCTCCCACTGTCATAGAGAAAACCGAAGTATCTCTCAGGTGGGTGAGGAAACCTACCAGATCGGCGGAAAGGCTGAGGTTCGTTGGAAACTATTGAATCCTCCAGGTTTACCAAATCATCAGCTGCAGTTTGTATAGCTGGAACTCCTTCCAGTTCTACCTCATAACCACTAATTTCTTCATAAGAAATTCCCTTTTTCTCAAAAAGGTGGCATGCCGAGAAACAAAACACCTTTTGTTACTCGATTCGGTAGAAGATATTCCCTTGCGAATGCTTGGGATATCCAACAAACTTCCACAGATCTGACCTTGCCTCGAGCTTGTCCGGATCATGCTTTTGACATAAGCCGGACAACCCCAAATCTTAACATCCTTAAGAGATAGGCTCTTCCCATACCATATCACATATGGAGTAGTAGGCACCTGATTTGATTGGAACCCTATTCAATAGGTATGCAGCTTCACAAGTGTATAACTCCCAAAAGGAAATAGACAACTCAGTAATACTCATCATAGAGCACACCATATCTCATAGGGTGCGATTGCTCCGTCCCGATACACCGACGTGCTGTGGTGAATACGGAGTAATGCTGAGAAAGAATCTCATTCTCCTTTAGAATAGTCCAGGATCTCCGTGCTCATGTATTCTCCTCTCTGATCTCATCAAAGGACATAATACTTATACATGTTTTGGTTCTCTACTTCTAACTTATATTCATTGAATTTCTCAAAAGGTTCAGACTTGTGTTCCAACAGGAACACATGTGCGAATCTTGAGAGATCATCAGTGAATGTAATGAATACTAAAAACCAGTCCTGGCAAATGTAGACAAGGGACATCATACATCTTCATGTATCAATCCCAAGAGTTCATTAACTCTCTCTATTTCCAATAAACGGAGCTATGGTCATCTTATCTTTGTGACATGACTGGCAAGTTTCACAAGATGTAAGTTCAAACTGATTTAAATATGCATCTAAATGTAACTTATTTAGTCGGGTCGCATTGATATGACCTACTCTACAATGGCTCAAGAAGGATTCGTTCATTTCTGAACTCTTCCTCTTGTGTGTGTTATGTACGTTAAGAACTGTGGTCTGATTTAGAACGTATATGCTTTTAGATAACGTGCCTGAACCGATCAACTCTTGATATAGGAAATGTTCAAACATTATCTATCAATACAAAATTATATCCTTCTTTACTAAATAAATAGACTGATATGATGTTGTATATCATGTTCGGTATCTAATAACATTCGTTCAGAATGTATTTTGGTAATACAGGGTGATAACTGCCAACAGACTTGGCTGCATCACTTGCACCATTTTTAACTCTTAAAACTTATCACCCTTTCTCAGTTCTCTACCTATCTGTAGCCCATGTAACAGATTACATTTGCGGGATTCTGATTCGGTATCTCATACTCAGGACGTAAAGGTAACTGAGAAACAGTTCTCGGTAATAAACACACCTGAAGAAGATGCATCATCATACACTTTCTTCGTTTGGGCGGCACGAGAATTCTGGTAATCCCCTATTTCCTGCTCGGTCTTATAATAATTATAAGTTGGAGCGGGACCAACGTTCCCTAGCGCAGTATGACAAGCGGGTTCAGTCAATACATCCGTATTATTATCTTGATTAAGGCGTGACATGGTTGCTACCTGAAGAGAAAAAGAAGAAAACATTCAGCATATGCTCTTGCAAGATTAGATTGGTTATTAATATATCTAATCAGGATGGCTCCCACTGTTTTAGTCAAATCTTCCTTCAAACCCTAAAAGGAAAAACTAGCCGGGATTAATTACACCCTACAATTTCACCAATCTTTCAGTCAGGCCAGTGCCGGTACTTTGAGGGAGGTTCCCCGTGCTTTCGCACGGACCTAATTAAAATAAACCTCGTTTTTCCAGGGGCGTAACCCCGTTGACACCTTTCTAGACACCTACTTGATCGGCTAATTGTGATGTGTAAAACTCTCCCAGGAGTAACTCTTACTCGTATTGGGTATCGGGATCCAACTATCTCATAGGAGGTATGCAATCTCATTGCAAATTTCAACACTTGAAATTCCCAATAATATTTTACCCCTAGCGTCCTATGACCTTGACGGAGACCAAACTACCCATAGTCCACTAGTCAAGTTCAACCCGTCATTTCCTGATTGAATTAGACCCACCCGCATGACCCTTGACGGAGGCCAAACTACGCCGTACGAATACCTAATCCAATCGCATCATATGCTTGCAAACAAGTACTAATCAGCTACCGTACACTACGCCTTGACGGAGGCCAAACTACCGCAACACGAATACTAAGTAGTAATTATCTGAAATGACGGAAGACTACACAGGTTTTTAAGAAAACCATGAGCGTAATGAACTTGATATCGTTGTAGAATCAAATGATTTAAATGAAGTGTTTTTGAGGCCTTCACTAGTTTTGCTAAAGAGGTCACTCCCGGTGAAGGGATCTCAGCTCTTTCCTTATCGAATAAGGTGCAGGATATTTCATAAATACCACTATGCAAAGCAAGAACTAGAAAAGCAATCAAAAGACAAAACCGAGGGTTGTAGCATCTGCCAGTTATTGGTAAAGAGGTCATTCCCGGTGAAGGGATCTTGGCTCTTTCCTTATCGAATAAGGTGCTGGATGCTCTACAAGAAACACCTCTACGCAAAGCAACAACTAGAGCTGCCAATTTTTAAAACAAGTTTCTACAACATATTTAGGTTTCTTTTATTTCATTAATCTCATTAATGAAGTCTCATTTTATTATGCTTCACAAGTATCAGATATGAAACGAAATCAACAATATATAATATATATCTCATATATATAATATAAACATTCGTCTCAGGCAGTAATATGATCTCATCACAGAACATTGCAGCAGAAGAACATATATGAAATATTGGATATGCTAGGAGGTCCGTATTTTAATACGAGCCTGTATAAAACACGGATTCCACGGTCGCGATGAATAGCCAATCCCACACGCATAGACCCCTACGAGAGCGGCGAGCAACCCTACCAATTCTACAGTTAGGAGACCCGGTCTCGACTCCTCGAGATGGTCTCCCACTGGACCCTAGAACCCGGTTACTTATGCTCCTCGCCTTGGGTCTATCCTAATGCGGAAAAGTAAATAATATACAATGGTGACATCATTCTCAACCCGGAAGTGCCCCAATAATAGAATATTACATACAATGAATTTTACATGAATGAAAATAAAAACTCCGATCTCACATAAACCCCCCGGCTATTCAAAAACACGACGATCCAATATAACATATCACAGCAACACATAACATCGCATGTCATCAACGTAAGTAAATATGCATATCTCAATTGTCGTTGATGTATAGCAACGAAACCGGCGATACACCACATATTACACTTACGGTCGCAGAAAAGAAAGTGTAAAACTACAACAGTTGGAATCCGCAACCACCTTAGACATCGCATGCCTAACCAAATGAATTCCTTAGACATCGCATGTCTAACAATTATAAACCCCGCATTTTAGTCTCGATCTTGAAAATACTTTTCAATATCTAGTCGGGCAAATCAACAAGATTTCCAATATCCTAATCGAATGTTCGTCGTAAACTTTAGTAGACGGCCGCACCCCCCGGTGCCGTTGACGAAGTGCACTAAAGACGGAACACCGCTGCCGCGAGCACCCGAACGGATGCTTTTGGCGACGGGGTTCTCCAACAGTCACTTGGTCGGGGCTATGGGACGTGGCTATCTATTAAGTTTGCCCGGCGGGTGTCTGCGTACGCTACGTGATTGCAACGGACTTTTGATCGCATCAAAATCCCGTGGCAACCGATCAAATGAGATTAAACTGCTAGATTTATAACATTCAAATTAGTTATCTCATAACTACTTGTGGATTCCAAATATTGTATCACATTACAGAAAAAGTTAGACGATGTTAAACATTCCGATCGAATCAACAAACACCCAAAATTTCCCAATAGTTCTCAACACTTAAAATTAGTTTAAAAGCATCCATCACATGCCACAGTACCAATGGTCCAGCCGTAGAAGGGGCAAACCAACGCCTCACATGTGGCAACGCCGAACTGCCACAAACCCTAGGGTTTAGAGGCGGTTCAGACGGTCACATAATCGAGTTAAGGTTTTAGTTCTTCTAGAGGGTCCACCGCGTTACTTGCACGACTTTGAATGTTCTTTAACTAAGGAAAAATCCAACACTTGGAAATTTTCCGACAGGGGAAAAGGTGAGTTATTGATATCCGTTCGAACTTTTTAACACTGTCTAAACAATCATGAAACCAAGCTAGAATTTCGAATACGAAACACTCCGAATTACCTTTTGAGTAAATAAACATCTCATGCAAATTTATCAAAAATAAACACCACCAAAAGTACCGAACCCCAGAGACTTGAACATCATCCAAAACCTAAACCCTAGGTCTCCAAAAAATCTGAGCAGGCCGGAATTTTGGGCTTACTGGCCGGCCTAAAACCGAGCAGGGGGGATAGGTTTTAGGCTGTGTTCATATTGAATCACATACAATATTCTGTAACTGTTTGAAAAAATTTTAGAGCTCATTTTAAATTCGACAGAAACATCGGTTATGGCATCGGGTGTTTTGGAGTTGTTTCGGTTTCGTAATCCAACACTTATCCGTCAAATTCTCCAGCTAAGCTCTGATACCACTGTTGGGTTACCTACAACGGCAGCAAGGTTTCGGGAGTCATCATCCATGCCAAATTAAAATTTTGCCATTGAAGATAACCCTAAACCTAGGAACTTTAACTAGAGAATCAAACCAAACAAGCATATTAACAATTTAACATCTAAGAGTTCGGGATTACAACCTTTGTAGTCCGTTCCTTCGCTTCATAAGCTATGTGTTGAGGTCCCTTCGCTGCTATCATCAAGTATCCGGACTCTAGAAAGGCTCCATGAAGAGAACGATGCACCCTTGCTTGAAGACTTCACTAATCCAAGATGATCTACCTTGAAGAATCTCAAACCCAAGCTCTTGCTTCACTAATTAAGTATTAGCAAAGCAAACACCCTAATCTAAATGGCTAGAATAGATGAGGAAGATGAAGTAGGAATTTGCTCTATTTTGTTTTCATATTCTCACTCATTATCATCACTTATCAAAAACCTAGTGAAGGTTTTCATCCAAGAAGAAAGAAGAAGATGATGTAAAATCCTTTTGTGATGAATATTGAATTATTGTTGTGGTTACAAATCAACCATGAGTTAAGCATGAAGGCTCAACCCTTGTAGAGAATAAACTAGGATAAAGGGTTTGGGTTTGGGTTGGGTTAAGAAATATCTACACAAAAAATCAAAGCAAGTGACAAAAGTCAAAGCTTCATGAAGCTTCAAGGAAGCTTCATGAAGCTTCAAGGAAGCTTCATCCAAGCTTAATCCTAATCCAAACCCTAACCATGTTTAAACTCTACAAAGCATGTTGCATTTGTAATCCTAACATGTTACAATATTATATATCATATATATAATATATTTTATAACAAAAGAAAATAATACAATTAACATATATCGCATATATATCAATATATTATCCCGTGAGAAAATGAATCAATAAAGCAAGCTTATATTAGTTAATATAATGTAATATATCTCATATATAATATATATTAAATTATCGAATCAACACTTGATCCGATAACCCGGCTATAATACATATAACCGACTAATATAACATGTACCAATTCATCGAATCAACACTTGATCCGATGACCCGGCTATATCACATATACCCGGCCGATATCTCATATCGCGAGAATAGAATATAGTATCACATACTCGTATTATTCTCGGTCCCGCACATATCACATATGTGCTCCTACTCCGTTTTATCTGAGCCAGGAAATCTCTGTGTAGGACTCTAAAGAATCGTCAATACGCCGGCAGTAGGTGATGATCATATCAAACACCCACAAGCTGCAAGCGTTCAGCTAAACGTAACAGCTACCCAGGTATTGAGCAATCAGAAGATCAACAAGCAAGCATGTACATTCTTCTGCGTATCCAATCAGTAACACTCCCGTACAGTCCGGTCTCTTCGTCTGATGTCGCATATCCAGTCTAGGCGTGGTAAACGTCAGACCCCGGTAACCGATAAGTCGTGTCGATATGAGGTCCATAACAGTTCGAGAAACTACTGATAACTCTTACCAGTAAATCTCAACAACCCTGGCCAGGGATTTCCGGTTATAGCCAATCGAACACAGCACAATATCAACTCCTAATACCGGGAGAGACGAAACCCCTCCTATCGCTTATTGCCTCCATGTGATTCGGGACTGTACCCAAAAGCCACCGTTTTGCACGCTCTCTTGAATGTGGTATGATGGAAATCAAATCACAGTGGGAATCACACAAGACTCTATGACGATCTCGGCTCTACAGACAAACATGTACCATTGTCACCAGAGAACTGCCATCTGACGTGAGGTATAATACCATCTGGGAGTTCTCGACGAGTCCGTTCAGTGTAACCAGTCTCTACTGAGCACCCGTATACTGTCTCTGATGTCAAACACCAATGGATATGGGATCGTCCATCGTCCATCTACATAGGTCGAGAAGCATACGCTAGTCTACTCTGGTATATCGATGCCCTGTCTCGATACACCTACGACTAAGAACATTTGAAGGATGTACTTAGCGACTACACTGTCCCCACTAGTATGATCTGCATCATAGTCCTGATAGTCAAGTACTCATCCTAAGGACTTTATCAACATGTAATCAAGAGACAATCAGAGTACATGTTAAGATAACGAGCAACCTGATAACATACTATCATGTCGAGCAAGAAAGTCATCCCTATATATGTCCAAGCATCCACTACAATATACATCATATGTACAGTGATGGTCTCTAGGGCATACATATAACTAACACGTCTTACTTCCGCTCTATGCCGGTTTGTCTTTAAGATTATCTGTTGGTTTCCTTCCTAACTCTCCTCAGGAAACTATGAGTCATCCAAATTGGCATAGGATTATGATGGAAGAATTGCAGGCACCGAGGTTTACTCACTTGGAATCTGGTCAGCCTCCCTTCACAGAAAAAGATGGTTGGTTGCCGGTAGGTTTTTGCTGTCAAAATGATAAAGTTCCTAGCATCCTAGCCACTACAACTGCGGCCGATGCGGATAAAAACGAAAAATTTCGAAGATGCGTTAGAAACTAAAACCCTAGAATATTAACCAAACACTAAAACTAACAAAGCTACAAAGAGTTTTAACTATTATGTTAGAACAACCTTTATAGTCGTGTCTTTCGTCTTCAAAACCTCTTAGCTCCTCAGAACTCCGGGATTGAGCTTGTATGCCGGCCTTCCTTGGTCCTAGATCCATCCGAGAGATATGATTCAAGGCTCTAGCTTAACACAAACAAACAAGTGAAGCAACTAAAGACCCTAGATTGCTAAGGTGCTTAGAAAGTAGTGATGTGGTCTAGTATTTTTTCTATCTCTTTTCCTTAATTCTCAACACGAGAGTATAGGGAAAATGAAGGAAAATGATGAGCTAAGTGAGGAGAGAGAAAGAAAATGGTAATATAAAAATCAAGTGTAGGAAAATAAAATGGCTAGCATGATTTTGTTAACTATTTTTCTAAATAGAAAAATAGCCACCATAGTTGAATAGTGCATACAAATGCAATAAACAAATACAAAGCCATTCCCTTCACCATTCTTCTATGCCACCTCACCCCTCCACCTCATTTCCATTTTCCAATAAATGGAAAATCCAAATATGAAGTGTCCTAGAATGTATTTTGTATAAATAAAATATACATTCCCCGTATATACATACTCGTATTCGTATCAAAATACGAATACCCAAAGAGAAAAAATAATACAATGACTAGAATATACATATCGAAATATATATATGTAAATTATTAAATTAATACTTGATTTAATAATCCGACTTAATTCTAAACCGGCTAGTATTACCATCCGTCCGATTAAAGTCCGTGTAGCTAGTACATGTATTTAATCGGAACCCTGCACGTATCAAAATACGATCACTACATCATTTCGCCTGAACCAGGAAAACTCTGTGTGAGACTCTAAATACTCGACAGTACGCTGGCAGTGAGTTAGTGGATAAATCGATAACTATAAGCACGTCAGGGGCACTAGCTGTACGTAACGGCTACCTAGGTATCTGTCGAAAAGGAAGGCCGACGAGCAAACTCATTTGAACCCCTACTAAGCCCGTCTGTAACAATCTCTGTACAGTCCGGTCTCTTCGTCTCAGAGTATCACATACTGGGTCTAGGGGTGGTAAACGTCAGACCCTAATAACCCGATAATTAGTGTCGATGTGGTTCAGGACCAATCTGAAAAACTACTGATCTAACTATCGGTAAATCTCATCTATCTTGGCAAAGATCTTACAGTGCTGGCCAACCGAACACAGTACAGCATCGACTTCCTATACCGGGAGAGACGCATCCCTAACAATCGCTCATTGCCTCCATGTGGCTTGGGACTGTACCCGACTAAAACCCGTTTGCACGACCCAGTAGAGCCGTGGTAAGGTAGTAATCTAAGTATAGTGGGAACTCATACGAAACAAATGATAATCTCACGTTTAAAGACTAACATCTAGAAGTTCTCGGTGAGTCCGTCCAATGTACTCACCCCCATTGAGCACCTGTATACGATCTTAGATGCCAGACACCAATGGCTGTGGGACCAACCATTGCCTCTCGTCGGGGTCTAGAAACGTATACAATAGTCTACTCCGGAATATCGATACCCGGTCTCGACACTCCTACGAATAGGGACATTTAAGGATGCGCTTATAAACTACCCAACCCCCACATGTATGACTGCCATCACAACACTCGTAGTCAAGTAATAATTCTACGGGCTTTATCAACATGTATTACTAATACATAATAACAAGTAAAACATATACACATGTTAAGATAAACACAAACTAAATACCATACTATCATATCGAGCAAGATTGTCATGTACATACATATGTCCAAGCATCCACTATATATATACAATAATGGCCTTTAGGGCATACATATCTAACAATTTCTCACTTGCATTAAGGCCATATATTGACGTATCGAGTACCCAACTTCTGCCCTAGGGCCAATTGTTGACTATCGCATACTCAACATCTCAAAAAGTCGCTCGAACTGTGCTTGAGGGAGAGCCTTTGTGAATAGATACGCTGTGTTTTCTTTTGTGTCCACTTTCTGAATCTCGATCTCTCGGCGATCTACGATCTCTATGATAAGATGATACCGTCTTAAGATATGTCTGGATCTCTGATTGGATTGTGGTTCCTTTGCTAAAATCTTAGCCCCATTATTATCGCAATACAAAAATATTGGATCAACAATGGACGGAACCACCTCTAGTTCAATAATGAACTTCATTCAGACCGTTTCTTTTGCGGCATCGTTGGCAATAATGTTTTCAGCCTCCATCGTCGAGCCTGCGACAGTGTCATGTTTGGAGCTCTTCCAACAGACTGTCCCTCCGTTGAAAGTAAACACATAACCCGAAACAGACTTGCTGTCATCCTTATCACTTTGGAAGCTTGAATTGGTACAGAACTCCACCTAGAGGTCTCCGTTACCGTACACTAAGAAAATCTCCTTAATCATTCTCAAGTACTTAAGAATGTTCTTCATAGCTATCCAGTGCTTCTCTCCTGGGTTTGACTGATACTGGCTTACCACACTAAGTGCGTAAGCTGCATCTGATCTGGTACATAATAACGCATACATTATAGATCATACTGCCGAAGCATTGGGTATAATGCTCATGCGAGCCCTCTCCTCAATAGTCTTTGAAGACATCTCTTTGGAGCGGGTGATTCCGTGCAAAGCGGGTATATTTCCGCACTTGGAATCTTCCATCATAAATCTCTTTAGTATGGTGTCTATATACCTAGACTGTGAAAATCCCAACATTCTCATGAATCTATCTCTGTAGACTTTTCTCCCCAGAACGTCGGAGGCATCACTCAGGTCTTTCATAGAAAACTTTTATGACAAGAACAGATTGACCGATTGCAGCATAGGAATATCATTTCCTATCAGGAGAATGTCATCGACGTACAAGATGAGTAATACAACAGCTCTCCCTACAATCTTTTTGTAGATATATGGTTCATCCTCGTTCTTGATGAAGTCAAATTCCTTGACTGTCTCATCAAAATATATGTTCCAGCTCCGCGATGCTTGCTTTAATCCATAAATGGATTTAAGCAATTTACACACTGTGAAGCCCTCCGGTTGATCCATATAAATGCACTCTTCTAAACTTCCATTTAAAAATCCAGTTTTATGTCCATGTGCCAGATATCATAATCATGGAAGGCAGCAATGCAAAGTAGGATCCGAATGGATTTTAGCATAGCCACGGGAGAAAAGGTTTCGTCATTACTCCACATCGAGTCTTTGACGAAAACCTTTTGCAACAAGTCTAACCTTATAGGTTCCTACATGTCCATCTACACCAATTTTCTTCTTGAAAATCCATTTGGATCCAACGGGTTTTACCCCCGGAGGAGAAACATCAAAAGTCCAAACTTTGTTGGTGTACATGGACTCCATTTCGGATTTGCATAATATCCAGCAATTTCTCAGAGTCCCTGCTAGTAATGGCCTGCTCGAAACTAATAGGATCATTTTCTTCCAAAATTCAATTCTCTCGATCCCCGTCTATGAGAAAGCCGTAGTATCTCTCGAGCGGATGAGAAATCCTTCTAGATTTGCGGAGTGGCTAAGTTTCGTCCGGAACTAGTGAATACTCTGGTTATATCAAATCTTCGGTTATATTCAGTGTTTATGGAATTTCATCCAATTCTGTCGTGCTTCCACTAATTTCTTTTGCAAGAAATCGCCATTCTAAAAAGGTGGCGTGACGAGCAACAAACACCTTCTGATTCTCGATGTGGCAGAACAGATATCCTAAAGAATTTTTAGGATATCCCACAAACTTGCATAAAACTGACCATGCTTGAAGTTTGTCCGGATTTTGTACTTTTACATAAGCCGAACAACCCTATACTTAATAGTGTGTTTTGCCCCTCCATATTTCATATGGAGTCTTAGGCACAGATTTGGATGAAACCTGATTCAATAGGTATGTCGTTGTTTCCGGTGCATATCCTCAGAATGAAAAGGCAACCCGGCATTACTCATCATGGAACGAACCATATCCAAAAGGATACGATTCCTCTGTTCCGATACACCGTTGTGTTGTGTATACGGAGGAATAAGCTGAGAGAGAATACCATTTTCTTTTAAGTAGTCGAGGAATTCCGTGCTTAAGTACTCCCCACCTCTATCAAATCGGAGGATCTTGATACTTTTTCCAATTCGGTTCTCTACTTCGTTTCTATATTTTTTTAATTTCTCAAAAGTTTCAGATTTGTGTTTCAAAAGATACACATATTCGAACTTAGAGAGATCGTCAGTGAATGTAATGAAGTAGGAGAATCCACCCCTTGTATGTGTAGACATTAGAATACATACATCACTGAGTATGAGTCCCAAGAGCTCTGTTGCTCTTTCTCTGTGTCCCGTGAATGGAGTTTTGGTCTTCTTTCCTTTGAGACAAGACTGACAAGTTTCATAAAATGAAAATTCGAACGGAATCAAATATCCATCTTTATATAACTTAGATAGTCTTCTCATTGATATGACCAAGTCTACAACGCCATAAGTAGGCTCCGTTCGTATCCGAACTCTTTCTCGTGCATGTGTTTTGTATATTAAAAACTGCGTTTTGATTAAGAGTATAAATACCATTACATAATGTATCTTCTACAACCAATACCTGATTAAGGTAAATTTTCATGATATTTCTATCGAGAACAAAATTATATCAATCTTTATCTAGTAAAGAAACTGATATAATATTGAGAAGCATGGAAGGCACATAGTAGCAGTTGTTCAATATCATAGTGTTGCCACTTAGCAACACAAGGTGATACTCGCCGACGGCAGCATCAACTTATGCTTCGTTTCCTATTCTGAAGGACATATCACTTGGTCCAACCATTCTACTTTTTCTCATTATAATAAATTACAGATATAAGATCATGATCCGGTATCTAGTACTCAGGAGGTAGGGCTGACCAAAAAACAGTTCTCAATAACAAATACACCCGAAGAAGATACATTAGAATACTTCTCCTTCATCAGGATCAAATGGAAGTTCTTACATTCCTCTTTCTCTTGTCCATACTCGTTGTCACAAGTTAGAGCGGAACCAACGTTCCCCAGCCCAGTATAATAAGTTGGTTCGGTCAAGTCATACATTTTATTATCTTGATTAAGGCGTGACATGGTTGCTACCTGGAGAGAGAAAAGAAACACTCAGCGTGCGCTCTTGTAAAATTAGATTGGTTTTTAATTTATCTAATCAGAATGGCTCCCATTGTTTCCTCGAATTCTCCTTCAAACCTTAAATTGAGAAATAGTCGGAATCATTTACACTTTACAAGTTCGCTAACTGTTCAGCCAGGTGGGTGTTGGTACTCCGAGGGAGGTTTCTCGTGCTCTCACACGAACCAAATTAAAATAAACCTCATTTCCGCAAAGGCGTAGTCCTGTTAACACCTTTCTAAATAACTAATAGGTTAGCTAATTGTGAATTAAAAAATATCTCCCAAAAGCAATCTACATATCAATGGGAATCAGGACCCAACTATCATCATGTGATAAGCTTGATGGAAGCCACTCAAGTCACCACATTCCAGAAGGTACGCACTACTAGCAAGTTTCATGTATATTTGAAGCTTCTGATGTGGTTTTTGCCCCTAACGAATTTATGAACTTGACAATGCCAACATATCATAAGCTGCTAGTCAAGTTCGGCCCGTCATTATCATGATTAACTTAGACACACCTGTATAACCCTTGACAATACCAACATAGTTATGCAATTGTCCTAAATAATCGGAAATAAAGCTACAAACAAGCAATACTCAGCTACCGATCACTACGCCTTGACGATGCCAACATACACACTACGAATACTAAACATTACCCGTAGGAAATGACAGAGGGCTACGGCTGGTTTTTGACAAAAACCTTTAACGTAATGGACTTGATATCGTTGAAGGAACCAGGCAGTTTTGTAAAGGGGTGGTTTAGGCTCCTTTTTAAAACGAGTGGTTTTGAAGAAAACTGAGTAATCTATAGTAACACAAACTTTTGCTTAAGAGTGAAATCCCCGTGAAAGGATCAAGGCTCTTCCCTCATTGAATGAGGCGTATTATATTCCTAACCGAATACCTCTATGCAAAACAAAAGAATACGACTATAGTTTTTCAAAAAATTTGTTCCGACAACATAATTAGGTTTGTTTTTCCTTGCATTAATCAAAAATAATGCGGTCCCAACAATTAATTCCCATCACACCAGAAAATAACGAAAATAGAATGTACGTATATGTCATCCGCATTCGCCACGGGGTCCGAGGACTTCACCATAACGTTACTTAACTTACGGCAGTGCATGGGCAGGACTAGCGCGGATGCAAAACATATACATTTATTTATCTATATATATAAATATATAGTCATCTCAGTCATGATACAATAAACATCATAGGTATGCGATAAGCAATATGGAATAGCGGATAATTTAGGAGCCCCGCGTTTCATTTGAGCCGCAAATGAAACTCGACGTTCCTCGCTCGTGTGGTTAGCCCGTACGATATCAAACCAAGACCCCTACGAGCACGGCAAGTTACCCGCCAATTCTAAAAGTGAGGCAACCCGCACTCTAAGTCATGAGTGGGCCAACCGGCACTTCACAGAATCCGGTAACTTGAGGACTCCACTGTGGGTCATCCTAAAACCCCGACAAATGCAGCGAATAGCCTGTCAATTCTAGAGCGAGGTGGCTCGAACTCATCACTGCGAGACGACCACTTCTCGCACTCTAGAACCCGGCTATTCGAACACTTCTCCACAGGTTTATCCTGGTACAGAAATAAAATAATATACAATGGTGACATCGACCTCAACCCGACCGTCTCCCGATAAAAGAATATACAAACAGACAGAAACGGCAGTCCACAAGTCGGACGCTCGCCCTGCAATAATAAATATACAAAAGACACAACTGTACAAGCAACAACGCACAAGAAGCTATCCAACACGACAATCCGTATAAACCATCACAAAGATATACATCACAACACAATCAAGTATGTGCAACCCCGTCTAAATGGCATATAGCAATTAGACGACATTTGAAACACATATACAACATCCTTGATATCAACGATGCAAAAGTTGAGTTTTAAAACTTTTCGTGTTGCCCGAATACAAAGATAATATCAAATGAAATCTGGGCCAAAACAAATATAACCAAAAATCTCAATTTTCTAAAACAAAGAACCACTATGAATACGAGACCAGAAAGACTTGGTCTGGCCGCCGGAAGCGGCCAAAAGGCCATTTCCGGCGGCCAAAGTAAAGTCTTCACTGGCTCGTTTTTCTAGGGGGTCATTGTGATATAATGTGCTACTCTCTGCAATTGTTTAAAAAAAATTCAGAGTCCAAAATATTTCGAACAGAAACATGAGTTTTAGGGTTTTGAAAAAAACGAAAATTTTCGGATTCGAAACTTGAGCATCTCCTACAACTGGTTTATAGTATTTGGGTGGCTCTGATCCCATGATAAAATTCCTGGCATCCTAACAACCACAACCGCGGAATAAAAAACGAAAAATTTCAAAGACTCTAGAAACTAAAACCCTAAAATCTTAACTAAACACTAAAACTAGCAAAGCAACAAGGAGTTTTAACTACTAGGTTAGAACAACCTTTGCAGTCATGTCCTTCGTCTTCAAAACCTCTTCTTTAGCTCCTCGGAACTCCGGGATCGAGCTCGTAGGCTGGTCTTCCTTGGTCCTAGATGATCTATCCGAGAGATATAGTTCAAGGCTCTGGCTTCACACAAACAAGCAAATTACGCGACTAAAGACCCTAGGTTGTTGATCTAAAGTGCTTAGAGAAGTAGTAATGTGTTCCTAGTATTTTTTCTATCTTTTTCTCTTGATTCTCAACACATGAAAGTGCAGGAAAGATGAATGAGAAGAAGCTAAGTGAGGATAGAGAAAGGAAATTGTGATATAAAAACCCAGTGTAAGAAAATAAAATGGCTAGCATGGTTTTCTTAACTATTTTTCTGAATAGAAAAATAACCGCCATACTTGAATAGTGTTGGATATATGATCCTCAAGGCAATTATTGTAATCGCAGACAGGCAATTATGATGATTGGGGGAGGACCTATACGGGTAGAACAGTCTTACTCGAGATGATAGTATACTATCTGGTTCATCTCTTTCATCATGTACATATATTATGTGGTGTTACAGATCACTATTACATATTGATAGAACCCATAAGATTCTTGCTTAACTATCAGCGTTATTGTGGCAATCACACTTATGAGAACTGGGCAGTCTATAAGAAAATCCTTAAATGTCCCTAATCGTGGGAATATTCGGATTGGGCATCGATATTCCAGAGTAGACTAGTGTATACGCTTCTCGACTCCGACGAGGGACGATGGCCGATCTCACAGCTATTGGTGTCAGTTAGTCACCAAAGATAGTATACAGATGCTCATTGGGTTATGAGTTAAACTGGACGGACTCATCGGGAACATGCTAGATGGTATTATACATATTGTCAGATAGAAATTCTCAGGTGACATGAATACAGGTTAGTCTATCGACCTGAAATCGTCATTTCTCGTGTGAGTTCCCACTGTGCTTTGATTACTACTCTACCACAGCTTAAACGAATCATGCAAACAGGTTTTAGTTGGGCAAAGTCCCAAACCACATGGAGGCAATAAGCAGATCGTCGGGGATCCGTCTCTCCTCGTATTGGGGGTAAATGTTGCGATGTGCACGGATGCTCATCACCAAAAATCCTTGACCAAGATGGACGAGATTTACAAATTTGGATCGGTAGTTTCTTAGCAGGATGATGGGCTTCACACCGACATGAAATATCGCGTTATTATGGGTCTAACTTTATCTACCCTCTAGACCCAGTATGCGATACTCTTAGACGAACAAACCAGACTGTAAAGAGATTGTCACAGACAGGCTCGGTAGGGGTACAGATGAGTTTGCTTGTTGGTTTTCCTTTCGTTCAATACCTGAGAAGCAGTTATGCACAGCTAGTGCCGCTGGCGTGCTTGTGGTTAAACCCACTGCTAATGTATTGACGAGTTTTTAGAGTCCCACACAGAGAGTTTTCCAAGTTCAGACGATATGATGTAGATGACATGTGTTTGTACATACAAGTGTCCGAATAAAAATGTGTACAGGCTACACGGACTTTAATCGAACGGTTGATAATACTAACGACTTAGGATTAAACCAGATTATTAAATCAAGTTTTGACTTAATAATTTAAATATATATTTTTAATATATGTTTTCTAGTTTTATTATTCACTATTCATTTTTCTCTTGGCTATTCGCATTTTTATATAGATACGCGTATATGTATTTCGATACGTATATCGGGTTGTATTCCGTATTTATACGGAATTTATTCTAGAAGATGGACACCTCATTTGTGAATATTCATAAAATGAGGTGGAGGGTGAGATAGCATTGAGCATGGTTGAAAACATATAGAGAGGAATGGGCTTCATTTATTTATTGCAAAATGTTGCAAGTTTTTTATTTTCCAGGGTTGTGAAAAATATGGAGCTATTCTAGTCTTCATTCTTCATTCACTCTCTCATGCTTTCTACACTTGCCCATGGCTAAGGTTCCTCACCTCCTCCTTCTTTACTTGCTCTCTTGAGCTTTTGATTTGAGATAAAAAGATAGTGGAAAATTCCTACATCCCCACTCTCCATTCCAAACGAGCTTGGAGCGTCGGTTGCTTCACTAAGTAAAGCTGGAGCTTGGATCGGTTCTCTTGGATGGATCATTTTCGACGAAGGAAAACCGGCTTGCAAGCACGATCTGGAGCTCTTGAAGAAAACTTAAGGATGTGAGTATTCTACACATAATATATTAGTTTAGCTCACTAGTTTTTGTTTACAGGTTCTAACTCTTTAGTTTTGATTCATGATTTTGGAAATTTAGCAAACTAGAAATTTTTTAAAATCCATGTTGCTATCTTCTAAAATTAGCTTGCAAGTGTACATGAGTTCCTAACGGTGGTGTCAGAGCCGGGCAAAAGGCTAGACTTTTTGCACAAATTTAAAGTTTCGATCGACGGAATTTTCCGATTCACATTCCAAAATTTTGCTTGTTGTTCGAATTTCAAAGTTGGTCAAAAAAAATTTCAGGTTGCATGAAAAATATGTGCAGGCAAAATTAGAGCAAATTCGGCCGCGAAACTGCCGCGAAATGCAGCCATTTGCGGCTGATCTGCTCCCAAATTTTGGCTACAGTGCCTCAAATTTTTTCTGGGCTCTAAAACAAGGAAATGTGATTTTTGGAATATTTAGTTTTGGTCCAGATTTGTTTGTGTATTTGTTTGTACTTGAAACCAATACAGAAAGTTTTAATCGATCGAAATTTTAAATTCATGTTTTTCTGTGCATTTGTTTTTGCAACTGTGGATATCATAGCGCGATATAATCCGACCAGTTGCTATATGTACAATTAGACGGGCTTACGAACATGACATTAGCGTTGATATTCTGTGTTGCTCTGTGATTATGATTGTGTTAGATTGTCGCGATGGATAACTCGATGTACGTAGTATTAGATAGCTCTGTGATGTAATGTATATTTATGTTGTGTGACAAGCGTCTGACATGTGGACTGCCGTCATCGTGGCTTGTATTATTCTTTGGGGCGCGTCTTAATTGCGGACGTAGCCACCATTGTATATTCAGGTTTTCATTACATGCACTAGGATTACCCCGCGGCGGAGTGTTCGAATAGTCGGGTTCTATAGGACAACGGGCCTCCATCTCATGGCGTTGAGACCGGTGTGTCTTACTTTAGAATTGGCGGGATATTCGCCGCACTCGTAGGGAGTATACGATTGACCCGCGGAGGGATGTCCAAGTCATCGGATTTTGAAAGTGCTGGGTGGCCCAGTCACTTCGCTGATTAAGATTGCCTCATTTCTTGGATTGGTGAGTGGCTTGCCGCACTCGCAGGGGTCTAGCATCCGATACTACGAGCTATCCACACGATCGGAAAATTGCATTCATATTTGACTCCATTGAAATGTACTTTTCCTAGATTATCCACATTTCCATACTGTGTTTACTTCTGCTGTGATGCTGCTTCTGTGATGTTACTTGATATCATGCGTAAGACGAATGTTTGTATATTATATATATATATATATATATATATATATTAGACGCTATATATGTTTTGCATCTGTGCTAGTCATGTTCCCGTCCTGCCGTAAGTTAAGTTTGAAGACCCGGAACCCTATGGCGAATGCGGATAGCATATATGTGCGTGCCAAGTTTCGTTTCTTTCTGAAATGATATGTTTAATTGATGAGACTACATTAATTTTGATTAATGGAAGGAAAACGAACCTAAATGATGTTGTAGAAACCGATTTTGTTTTAAAACCGACATTGTAGGTGTATCCTTTTGTTTTGCATCGCGGTATTCGTTCAGGAATATCTTGCTCCCTATTCGATCGGGCAAGACCTTAAATCCCTTCACGGAGAGTGACCTCTTGAGCAAAAGTTTGCGTCACTGTAATAAGTTCAGTATAGTCGATTCTTTTGCTTTGCATAGAGATATTCAGTTAGGAATATCCAGCGCCTCATTTGATGAGGAAAGAGCTTAGATCCCTTCACAGGAAGTAACCTCTTTGGCAAAATTTTGCACCACTATACATTTGCAAAATCACTCGAGTTCCTTCAACAATATCAAGTACATTACGTTAAAGGTTTTTCGCCAAAAACCAGGCATAACCCTCCGTCATTTCAGATAAGTAGCTTATGGTATTCGTGCTATGTACGTTGGTCTCTATCAAGGTATAGTGTACAGTATCTAGGTGATGCTTGTCTGTAGCATGGATATGAGATTATCTAGGACAGCCGCATAGTCACGTTGGTATCTATCAAGGGCTTGTGCGGATGGGTCTAGATCAATCTTGAATAATGACGGGTTGAACTTGACTAGCGACTTATGACATGTTGATCTCTATCAAGGCTATGAAGTCGTTAGGGGTAAAAACTATATCGGGAGTTTCAAATATAAAGCAAACTTGCCAAGTATGTGCATACCTTCTGGAGTGTGGTAACTTCAGTGATTTCCATCAAGTTATTACGTGATGATAGTTGGATCCCGATTCCCACTGAAGAGTAGGTGTTACTCCTCGGGTGATTTTCAGATGATCCCGACTAATTTTCTTTTTAGGGTTTGAAAGAGAATTCAAGAAAATAGTGGGAGCCATCCTGATTAGATAAAGTGATTAACCAATCTAATTTTGATAAAGCGCACGCTGAGTGTTTATTTTCTCTCTGGTTTGCGACCATGACCCGCCTTAAACTAGAACTCATGAACCAAGTTAACCGAACCTTCTTACACACTTTGGCTTTTGGATTGTCATGATTCACGACAGCCGCATATATTCCCTTTGCATTTCTCCATAACACTCCGTATCACTACAAAAATCCATATTTCTTGGATATGCCATCGTATAATTACATACGAACTCGGAAAAACTTGTTTTCAGTTCGAGCATGGATTCCGGTTCTGGAGAAATTGAATAGGATTATTCGGTTATCTTTTCCCTTTACCTTTTCTGAGATTATGAGAGCTCCTTATATTATAAAAGTACACCAGTTACACTTATTGGATAGTCTTCTTCCAAACCTTAGACGGATGCCGAAAGATAGGAAAGGAAGAAAACCAATTAGCGTAAGTATGGTGTACAGAAAGTAAGATGTAGAGACATATAAAAGAATTGAAGTGAGGGCAAAAACAATTGCGACTACTGTCTTGAATCTGGATAGTGGAAGTGGCATTACTAGGAATATCCGGCCACCTCTTTGAAACATTTTCAGTTTTACTGTGCGTTATTAATTGAAAATTGCTTTCCCAATTATATTCTGACTTCAGGGTACGGATTTGCCAAACTTGATTTTCACATCTGTATGGTGTTACATATACTGAGTGGGAGTAGAATATTGGGAATTGGGTGATTAGATCCTTAATATCAAAATTCTTTGTAATTGGTAATATTTGAGGAAATCACCTGCGTTTTGCCCAACGGCAAATTTTTTGTTTTGAATACCCGTTATTATGCACAATTTCAAACTGATATATCTGTACGTTTATTTTATAAAGTGAGACATAATTTTTTAAAATTATATTTATGACATTTACCTTTATCATTTGATGATTAGGTAAGGTGCATTCAATAACAGTGTAATTCTTCTTAAGCATAACACAATTTTCAACTTACGACGCACAGGGCTTGAGTTATTAAACTCAGAAAACTTATACAAAGTATTGTATGTTGTCTGATGTCTATTACGACAAGGGGTTGGTACTCACACAATATTTCGTTTACTTATTACTTCTTTAGTTTTAGACACGCATTTCGTTGAAATACATGGTCCAAATTTTAAGAAGTTATAGGTGTAAGAATAAAGTAGAAAACCATACGTTGCAAATATCAGGATTCTTAAAAGTGATCGAATATGTAGATACTTATGCTAGGTATTCCGTCGTAAATAATATATTTGAGAACTTGCTTCTCTCTCAGGTTACTCATCCGTGGATGCGCTCTTTGATGAATAATGCTGCATGACTTTCTATTTAATCGAAATGCACAAGAAACAGCTGCATGATTTTTTGAATCTGGTTCCAATTAAATTAGTGTGTTTGTTACTATATTGGATATAGAATGGTTTCATATATTCACAATATTAAGGTATATGAAGTTGTCCGGCTTATGCTTAAAACCAGAATCCGGATAAACTCAAAGCATATTTCAGTAATGACAGTTTGTGGGTTATCTCGGGCTTTGACGAGGGTTAACTTTCTATCATTTGCAGGATCAATAGTTATATTGTTCTTGACTCGCCACCCGTTTTAGTAAAATGAATTCTTTTCAAAAAAAACATTAGCAGGAACATGGTAGAACTAGAAGTGATTTCAGAACCACAAACGATTACCGAAAATTTAGTAGAACCTGATGATCCAATTGGATTCGACAATCCATTAACCACTCCGCAGTTTTAGTGGGTAATATCGGCCACCTAAGAGTAACTTCAGTTTTCTCAAAGACGGTGACATGGAGGTTTTGATAACCCAAATTTATCACTACTGTCGTCCTTGACTATGAGATCTGGCAGGAGGATGAGTATAACGTCATTCTAAATTAAATTTAGAAGTGCACGTGTATATGGCCTGCCAAAGGGTTGTTGCAGTCAGTGGGAGCAGTGGAAGCATGGTGGGCAAGTTGCTTATGTTTATTTATAGACTAAAGTAAGGATAGCGAAATTGATCATCTATTCTTAATGTGACAGTCATAGAATTTGACGTCATTAAAACAACAGATGGACCTGATAAGAAGGTGGTATGGAGTGATATTCTGGTATTTGGATGACGTACTCTTTATAGGAAGTGATGTTCATATACTACGATCAGTTATACTGTGGTTGTCACAAGGTATTTCTCCACATAAGATCTGGACAAAATTTCAAGGATTTTGATGACTAGATCTATAGTTTTAGATCTAAATTTGGGAAGTAACCCAATTCGCGTACTTTGACACTATTCTAGAGTGTTTTAGAATAGATAACTCCTGGCGTGGTGATGTACCCGCAGGTGATAGAGTCACCCTCTCTAAAGAGATGTCTTCTATACTGATGAGGAGAGGAATTTACATGAATGACATATCACTTGCTTAGGCAATTGAGTCAATCATGCTTTGTCAAGTACCGTACCAGATATTGCTTTTGCACTAGCTGCAATAAGCATATATTAATCCAATCCTGAAGAAACATTGGGAAGCAGTTATGAACATAAGAGAATATTCTTGGTATATAACGACAGCCTCCTGTGTGGGAGGCGGTTATCGTTTTAGGCTTCCAAAATGACATGGATGACAAAGTGGTTGTCAGAGCTAATAGTTTGCCCTTTTTTGAGGTGCAGTATGTTGGATAGGTTCCAAGTAGGATACTGAGGTGGTCATGACACTGGGTGCTAATTACATTAGTATTTGGATACAGTCTAAAAAGTTTGTTGGATTTGGTGTTCATATTATGAACAAGATCCCATCAGATATCCAGACAAATTCTAAAACAAGTATCACTCATTTCGGAAGATGATCATTCTCAGCGAATTTGAGATATAGAGATAAAGATAGAAACATTGGAACGGATCCACTCACTGGGGCTATTTCTCGAACGCGGATGTTTCGCAAACATGCTTTGCGAAACTGATTAGTGGAGAAGTTGGGTGATCGGTAGCACACGGGCTGTGAGTATGTGCAAGTGGGAGATTGTTGGATATATTGCCCTTAAGGCGATTATGATGATTGAAGGAGGACCTATACGGATAGAACAGTCTGACTCGAGATGATAGTATGCTATCTGATTCATCTTTATCATCATGAACATGTAATATGTGGTATTACAGATCACTATTACATGTTGACAGAGCCCTTAGGATTCTTACTTGACTACCAGAGTTATTATGGCGATCACACTTGTGAGAACTGGGTAATGTATAAGCAAATCCTTAAATGTCCCTAGTGGTAGGAATATTGAGATTGGGCACCGATATTACAGAGTAAACTAGTGTATACGCTTCTTGACCCCGACGATGGGTGATGACCGGTCTTACAACCATTAGCGTCAGTTATTCACCAAAGATAGTATACAGGTGCTCATTGAGTTATGAGTTATACTGGATGGACTCGCCGGGAACATGTTAGATGGTATTATACCTATTGTCAAATAGCAGTTCTCAGGTGACATAAGTACAGGTTAATCTGTCGACCTAAGATCGTCATTTGTCTCGTGTGTGCTTTGATTACTACCCTACCACGGCTCAAAGGAGTCGTGCAAATAAGTTTTAATTGGGTACAGTCCCGAGCCACATGGAGGCAGTGAGCGGATCGTCTGGGATTCGTCTCTCTCAGTATTAGGGATAGATGTCACGATGTGCACGGATGCCCATCACCAGAAATCCTTGGCTAAAGTGGACGAAATTTACTGATTTGGGTCAGTAGTTTCTCGGTGGGTGATAGGCTTCACACCGACACAAAATATCGCGTTATTAGGGGTCGGACTTTATCCACCCCTAAACCCGATATGCGATACTCTTAGACAACATACCGAACAGTACTGAGATTGTCACAGACAGGCTCGGTAGGGGTGCAGATGAGTGCACTCTTCGGCCTTCCTTTCATTCAATACCTGGATAGCTGTTACGTACAGCTAGTGCCGCTGACGTGCTTATAGTTAAACACAGTGCCAACATAATGATGAGTCTTTAAAGTCCCACACAGAGGGTTTTCTCGGATCAAGCAATATGATGTAGATGATGTATATTGGTACATACATGTGTCCAATTAAATATGTGTACATGCTACATGAATTTTAATCGGACGGTTGATAATACTAGCGGCTTAGGATTAAGCCAGAGTATTAAATCAAGTTTTGATTTAATAATTTATATATATTTTTTTAATATATGTATTCTAGTATTATTGCTACTATTCATTTTCTCTTGGTTATTCGTATTTTTATACGGATATACGTATATGTATTTCAATATGTATACCAGGTCGTATTCCGTATTTATACAGAATTTATTCTAGAAGATAAACACCTCATTTATGAATATTCATAAAATGAGCTGGAGGATAAAGTGGCACTGAGCATGGTTGAAGACATGTAGAGAGAAAAGGGCTTCATTAGTTTATTACAAAATGTTATGAGTTTTTTATTTTGCATGGTTGTGAAAAATATAGAGCTATTTTATTCTTTATTCTTCCTTCACTCTCTCATGCTTTCTACACTTGCTCACGGCTAAGTTTCCTCACCTCATCCTCCTTCTTTACTTGCTCTCTTGAGCTTTTGATTTAAGAGAAAAAGGATAGTGGAAAATTCCTACAACCCCACTCTCCATTCTTAACGAGCTTAAAGTGTCGGTTGCTTCACTAAATGAACCTGGAGCTTGGATCGATTCTCTCGGGTAGATCATCTTCGGCGAAGAAAAACAGGCTTGCAAGCGCGATCTGAAGCTCTTGAAGAAAGGGTTGAAGATGTGAGTATTCTACACATAGTAGATTAGTTTAGCTCATTAGTTTTTGTTTACAAGTTCCAACTCTTTAGTTTTGATTCATGGCTTTGGAACTTTAGCAAACTAGAAATATTTTAAAATCCATGTCGCTATCTTCTAAAACTAGCTTGCTAGTGTGCATGAGTTCCTAACAAATAGTGCATATAAATACAATAAACAAATACAAAACCATTCCCGTCACTCCATGCCACCTCATCCCTCCACCTCATTTCCATTTTCCTTTAATTCGAAAATCCAAAAATGAAGTGTCCTTCTAGAATGTGTTTTGTATAAATAAAAAATACATTCCCCGTATATACATACCCGTATTCGTATCAAAATACGAATACCCAAAGTGATTGAATAATACAATGAACATAATATTAGAATATGCATATCGAAATATATATATGCAAATTATTAAATAAATACTTGATTTAATAATCCGGCTTAATCCTAAACCGGCTAGTATTATCATCCATCCGATTAAAGTCCGTGTAACAAGTATACCCTGCACGTATCTAAATACGGCCGCTACATCATTTCGTCCGAACCAGGGAAACGCTCTGTGTGGGACTCTAAATACTGGACAGTATGCTGATGGTGAGTTACTGAATAAATCCATAACCACAAGCACGTCAACGGCACTAGCTATACGTAACAGCTACTCAGATGTCTGTCAAAAAGAAAGGTCGACGAGCAAACTCATCTGAACATTTACTGAGCCTATCTGTGACAATCTACGTACAGTCAGGTCTCTTTGTCTAAGAGCATCCTATATCGGGTCTAAAGGGTGGTAAACGTCAGACCCTAATAACCCGATAATTCGTGCCGATGTGGCTCAGGACCAATCCGAAAAACTACTGATCTAACTACCGGTAAATCTTATCTGCCTTGGCCAAGATCTTACGGTGTTAGCCAACCTAACATAGTGCAACATCGACTCCCTGTACCGGGAGAGATGAATCCCTAACAATCGCTCACTGCCTCTATGTGGCTCAGGACTGTACCCAACTAAAACATGTTTGCACGACTTAGTAAAGCCATGGCAGGATAGTAATCTAAGTATAGTGGGAACTCACACGAGACAAATGATGATCTCAGGTGTAAAGACTAAGTTGTACTCATATCACCAGAGAATTGCTATCTGACGATGGGTATAATACCATTTAGAAGTTCGCGACGAGTCCGTCCAGTATACTCACCCCCAATGAGCACCTGTATACAATCTTAGGTGCCAGACACCAATGGTTGTGGAACCAACTATTGCCCCTCGTCGGGATCTAGAAACGTATACATCAGTTTACTCCGGAATATCGAAGCCCAGTCTCGATACTCCAACGGTTAGGGACATTTAAAAATATGCTTATTGAATACCCAACCCCCACATGTATGATCTCCATCACAACGCTGGTAGTCAAGCAATAATCATACGGGCTTCATCAACATGTATTAGTGATATGTAATAATAAGTAAAAACATATACACATGTTAAGATAAAAACAAACCAAATAGCTACTATCATATCTAGCAAGATTGCCATGTATATGCATATGTCCAAGCATCCACTATATACACACACACACACTCACACAATAATGACCTCTAGGGCATGCATATCCAACACAAACATAATCCTGGTGGCAGTGTATCTCGTTTGAAGGCCCACCTTATTGCCAAAGGTTATACTCAGTAATACGGTGTCGACTATACTGAGACTTTTTTTCCAGTGGCCAAACTCACTATTGTCCGTGTCTTGATCTCTCTTGTGGATACCCGCGATTAGCCTCTACATCAACTCAGCGTCAAAAATGGCTTCATCGATGGCGATCTTTCCAAAACGTTTTATATACAACCACCTCCTAGCTTTGAACGTAATCATTTTAAAAAATCCATCTATGTGCTAAAACAATCTCCTCGAGTATGGTTCGATAAATTCGGTATGGTCCTAAGAAAGATAAATTTCACAAGAAACTCGGCAAATCCATCTCTTTTAACACAGACGGAAATAAGGAATGGTTATTCTCATTGTTTATGTTGATATAATCATCACTGGAGATATTCCGAAGGTATCTAAGGTCAAAACTCATTTGGCCTCACATTTTCACACCAAAGATCTTGGTTCCCTACAGTATTTTCTTGGTATAGAGATGTCTCGAAATAAGAGATAATTATTTCTCTCACAGCGGAAGTACTCTTGATCTTCTAAAAGAAACAGGATTTCTTGGCCGTCGTCCTGCTGACACTTCTATTAGTCCTGGCTAATGAGACGAACGAACCGTGAGTCGCCTGACCTCGCCTCGTTACGAGACGAGAAAAATTCGCCTTGTCGCTGACTTAGACGAATCAACGAATTGACTCGTTTCGTCGCGACATATCAAGCGAAGCGAATGGGTTCAGAAAACCACCGGAGTTGCCTCGTATATATTCGCCTCATCAAAATCGTCGAATCGCCTCGTAAATCGTTCGAAATCATCGCAAATTGCCGTGTTGACTCGCCTCGCCTCGATTTGTCTGCCAACTCGCCTCGAGATCCGTGTACAACGGTCCACGGCGGCTAAAAGCTTGACGATTCGCCTCGTTTCGGATTCGCCGCCCAACGGTCGAAACTCGCCTAGTATTCACCTCGCCACGCCTTGGGAACCGAAGCCTACTATAATGAACAGGAAGACGAGGCGAGCGTAACCCTCATAAACGGCCAGAATATTTAAAAAATTAAAAAAACCCTATAAATACCCCCAAACCCCTATTTCTTTTCATTTCAAATCCATTTCTCCCAAATAAAAAAATTACCCTCACAAAAAATATCATCTCTAAAAATACTCTCTCAAAATAAACACTCTCTAACTTCTAAATTTTGAAGAATAGAAGCTTCGATCCTCTGACAGTCCGACTCTGAGTTTTCGAATCTTCGAGCCTCCGACCGACTCATTCTACATTTATACTTTACTAATATTCTAAATTTCTTTTCTCTTTCTTATTTCTTATTTTTATTTTATTACCTCACTTTTGTGGTTTTGCCGGTTTTGTTATATTTCATATTTAATTTTTTTAATTAATTAAAACATTAATACAGGGGGTTCATCCAATACGCATCAAACCGAAATTCCGCATCCCAAAATAGAAGCACAAACAAAAAGAACCACCTACACCTAGAGAAACTAAAAAACGTGCGACTACTAGTAATATTTGGGAGCACTATAAAATTGAATTTAGGGATAGTGTTAGATACGCAGTTTGTAAATATTGTGCAATGCATATAAATATAAAGACGGTACCGGCACCGATACGTTGCATAAACATGCAAAAAAAACACTTAAATACCCCGACCGCTTCCTCCTCTACACAATCATAAATTGGTTTTGCCGGTCAAGATCTTTTCAATATAATCATGATTTAAATGTTTCAGAAATGGCAAGATTTGTTATGGCAGATGAACATGTTCTCGGATTTGGAGAAAGCCAAGTTTTTGAGCGGTACGTTCAAACGGCATACAAAAGGATTCCGAGGACTATGCTTAAAAGTCGTTTTAGTCTCTACAACGACGGTAAACAGGTATTGATTCCTACTTTGCTTCTTAAGATACCAGTATTTCATTAACATCTGATGTTTGAACTGATAGAAGGGAATTTCTCTGGATTTGTGTTACTGCACATTGGATAGATTCTGAATGGTATTTGCAAAAACGAATTATTGCTTTTAAACAATTTCAATTCCCGCATAATGCTTTTAATATAACTTCTAAAATTAAATCTATTTTAGAAGAATATCATTGTGTAAATAAAAGAACTTTATCGGCCTATTAAAATTCAACTTTCCGTTAAAAGGGAAGTTTTATCGGAGCGCTATTCAGCCTGCCTTATAATATGATACAGAATGCTGGGCTCCTAAGAAGCATCATACACAGAAGATGCACGTAGCGGAGATGCGCATGCTTCGTTAGACGTGCGGTAACACTAGAAAAAATAAGATGCGAAATGAGGATATTCGTGCAAAAGTCGGTATAGCACCTGTGGAGGAGAAAGATGCAAGAAAACCGGCTAAGATGGTTTGGTCATATGCGACACAGACCTATGGAAGCATCAGTTCGACGAATAGATACTCTCGATATGGGCAATGGCAAAAGGGCAAAAGGGAGACCGAAAAAAACATGGATGGAGGTGATACGAAACGATATGGTTGCCAAAGGCCTCAATGAAAGAATATTGTTCGATAGGAGTAAGTGGAGGCGGAGGATTCATGTGCTGGACCCGGTGTGATTCTCATGTTGGTTCATGTAGCCTACCCCATATGCTTGGGATAAAAGGCTCAGTTGTTGTTGTATCATTGTGTAAATAAAAAAAATTCTATTTCTTTCGATAATGCTAGAAATAATAATACTGCTATTGCTGATCTTATTAGGATATGCAAACCAATTTGCAGTGGTCGTTTCTTTCATATTCGTTGTACATGTCATATACTTAATCTTGTTGTACATGATGATGCATATACCATATGTAGTTTAAATATTCAAACAATTAAAGATGCATGTAGGTTTATTAAAAGTTCTGGAAAAAGAAAATATAAATATAAAATCAGATGCTAGGCACAAGGAATAAGGTTGTCTCTTAAAAAAGATGATGTGGTCACTAAGTGTAATAGTACATATGACATGCATCATGCTGCATCAAAGATCGCCGGAATTATTTGTAAAATATGGAATGAACAAATGAATGTAGAAAACCACTTAACAGAGGATCATTAGGCGATTGCAAAACTTTTTAAAGATTTTCTTATGACTTTTAAAATAGCAACCGAACGATTTTTTCCTACTTATACCCACTTCTCATATTCTTGTCTCTGAATTATATAATATAGCTCAATGTTTTGCTAGTCACTCTGATGATCCATTACTTCAGTCAGTTATACTTGCTATGCTAACTAAGATTACTAAATATTTCTCGGAAATTCCAATTGTTTACTATTTATGTTCGGTAATGGACCCTAGAATTAAATTATAAGGTTTGGAGGCTCTTTTAAACGGGTTCCATGGATGCATGGGGCATAATGTAGATATTGATGCTTATGGTAGTACGTTAGAAACAATTTAGATGAAGTGTTTGATTTGTATGTTACATGATTTCTGCCGGTAGAACTAGTAGACCATCGGCCGCAACCAGTTCACGTGCTTCAACTCCAGTTTTAGCACTAATTCAACAGAAGAAAAAGGCACGAAGCCCCTTGGCCTTATCGTCATCTTTAAATGAATTAACAATATATTTACAAATTAAGTCAGACAAATTATACCATAGATGGGTTTGATATTTTAGCCTGGTGGAAAATCCAGACATTTATATCCAGTCCTTTCTACTATGGCCCGTAATTTACTAACCATTCCAGTTCTCACAGTAGCGTCAGAAAGTGCTTTTAATACAGGTGGCAAAATATTAAGCGAAAAGAGATGTATTTTGGTATACGACAATGAAGCGCATGATTTGCTCGCAAGATTAGGAAGCAATAACTGTCAAGAAACTAAATGCAATCACTTTAGACTCGGATTATCTACCTAAGGAGCTTACAGGATCGGACAAGACCAACACCGAAAGAGAAACCACAACCGGTACCGACAAGTAATGAATAGGATATGTAATAGTAGGGAAAAAAACTATGTAGACCTAATTCCCTCTTACTGAGCTCAATATTTCGGAGGGATACATAAACAGCCCGAATGGGTTCGGTCTCTAATGTAAAAAAAATAACAAATTATATTATGAAATTGTAATTTGATTTATTTTAATAAAAATTTCGGTTCAATTTTCATTTTTTGCTTAATTTTTTAGTTTTTTTTTAAATTCATTAGAGCTAGGCGAGTTGACTCGCCCGACTCAAGTGAATCGCCTCGCCTCGTGATTCGCCTAGGCAAGGCGAGTAGGTTCCAACATAAGCATTGTTAGTCTCGTCTCACCTCGCTTCGCCTAGTCGACGGGGCGAGCCAACTCACCTCGTCTCTTCAGGAATTGGGCGAGTAGCGAGGCGAACTGCCTCGAATCGGTTCATTAGCCACGCTTAACTCCTATGGATACAACAGTAAAACTCTCTCGCATTAACTCACCGGACGACCAGCCACTTTTCGATCCAGGTCGATATCGACGATTAGTTCAAAAGCTGATATATTTCACAGTTACTCGTCCAGACATATCTTCTGCAGTTAGCACAGTGAGCCAGTTTATGCAGACGCACTTAGTTTCCCATCTTCGGACTATTGAGCGCATTCTCCGCTATTTGAAGCGTGCACCTAGGCAAGGTCTTATTTATAAACCCTATTCTAATCTCTTAGTCTATGTTGATGCCGATTTTGCCGGATCTGTGGATGACCGTCGCTCCACAAATGGATTTTGTGTTTTCTTTCCGGGGAACCTAATTACTTGGCACAGCAAGAAGCAACATGTTGCACGCTAATCAGCCGAAGCTGAATATAGGGCTATAGCCCATGCCGTTTCAAAATTAACGTGGCTCTCCACATTGCTTCAAAACTTGGTGTTAGTTCTACAACATCAGCATCCTTGTTCTGTGACAATCAAGCTGCAATTCATATTTCAGAGAATCTAGTATTTCACGAACGCACAAAACACATTGAAATAGATTGCTACTTTATCTAGGAGAAAAGGAAAATAAATCTCCATCATGTTTCTACTCATGCACAGATTGCAAATCTCTTGATGAAACCTCTTCCAAGACCTGCATTCGTTCATCTATTATCCAAGCCATGCATCACTGATATTCATGCTCCAGCTTGAGGGGGTGTTGGAATAGTTTAGATTATATTGTTATTAGGGTATATTGTACCATTATACTTAGACATCAAGTAATTGTAATCACATAATAAAATATCTCTTTCTCCTCTTTTAACTATAACAAGATCAAATTTAAGAAAGGGGGTAATGCATTCCAATAGCAAGCAATTGATCCGTTACCATGACCTTTAACTTGAAAGAACTTAGCTATCCTAATTAAAGTCCTGAAGATAACATCACGAAGAGCAATCACTTCAAACCTACAATGAGATATAATATACAATAATTGTGTTCTTACCAAACATGCCAACAATCCATTTTCCCCCCTTACAGACTTGAACTTGAGTTTGGAAAAAAAGATTTAAACTAGTTCTAATAACCCGATTCAATCTCAACTGAGGACGACCCGACGGATTTTCCATAATTTCAACTAAGAGAACTTCTAGCTTTCCAACAAAGACAACCCATTTGATGAACAATAAGAAAGCTTCTCTTAATGGTAGTTCAAACGATGTAGATAATTCTTTCAATGTAACCGGATGAAACTTATATATTCCACAACCATGACTTCTTCTCCACAATTCTACCATTGAATTTAGTGGTAATTGCATGCAAACGAGTTATGTGAATCTATGATTCATCACAAAAAACTGGTCAAAAGAAATCACCAAATGTTTTCTACCTAACCTATAAAGTGTTGAAGGGATTAAACATCCAAATCAACTGAAAAAGTGGCATTAAAATGTGACGTTAGATCTCCAAAGTAGATGAAGAAAGATCAATTTATGATCAAACAACAACTGAGCCTTCTATCCTTAGCATATAGGGTTGGCTACATCAATTTATGAACGAGACTATTAAAAAAATAATCCTATAAATATTCTTATGCTATAGGATTCCTTCGCTTTTAAAATGTTGATTAAATGTGAATCAATTCTTTATATCCAATTGTGTGCATGGCTTGAGTTTCTTAGTTCAAGATGGGTTTCAAGTATGAAATATGTCATAAAAATAATGATATTGTGCGGTATTCGAAATATTTTCTGGCCACTTTCACGAGTTTGCATAAATTGAGCAGCAACATGAAATATCAGCAGCATCAAGAACGTTGACTTATTATTTTTCATTCATTAACACTTCAATTTTCACATGTCATAAAACGCATTGATGTTCAAGCAAGTGTTTCTAACTAAATAGCTTTTCATTTCCATGTATTTAGAAAGGTTGTATTTCAATTTGCAATATTAGGAAAAAAGATTTTTGGATACATTTCATGAGCACAAAATATCAAATGAATCAAAAGACAAGAACGCTTGTGGTGGCAAGTTTCGCTATCAAGTTTCCCAACCATGCCAAAAAATAGATATTTAATGCACAACCATGTTGATTTATTTATTAAAATTGTAGGAACTTTGATTAATGTATTAAATATAGAAAATTTGAAAATTAAACTAGGTTCCAATTTAGATGGATAAATTGAGGGTAGGTGCAATCTAGGGTAAAATTTAGGTTTGACATAGGCTAGAGTTAAATGAAATCAAGTTATCTTCATTATATTATTAGAGGGGGCTTAGGCCTTCGGAATGGTTCTACAATTCCGTCAAGAAAAAAAAGAACATTCACAATATAAGGGGAGTTAAACTGATTGGATGGTTTCTAACTTTATAAAGGAATGAAAGGAAATAGATTCGTTATCGGTTTATAAAATAAATTACTGAAATCAATTTGCAATTTGAAGCTAGTCTAGTTAGTGTAGTAGATGCTCGTGCTCGTGCCACTAACATGCGACCAAGACGGAATACATAACGAAAATTTTCAAAACAAGAGCACGAACTCTACGACCTAGAATCGAATCCAAACACTAAACTAAAATACACAAAAAGGAATTTAACTACTCGGTTAGTGATTTCAACCTTTGTGGTCGTGTCCTTCATCTTCTATGCCACTTCTTACGCTCTTAGGTCGTCGGGAACGAGCTTGAGAGTCGGTCTTCCTCATCGAAGATGATCCACCTGAAGAAACCTTAATCTAGGTTTTAACTTCACACAATATACAAAATGAAGCAACTAGTGATCAAAACTTGCTAAGAATTGATCACTAGAATGTAATAGTGGCTAATCTCCAAGTGTTCTTTCTTTTCTTTTTCCTTTCTTATTAAACAAAAATGATGAAGAAGCTTTGAACAGATTGAGTTTAAAAAAGCGGTTGGTCCTGACGGGATTCCTATCGAGATTTGGAGATGCTTAGGAGAAATAGGCGTTAAATAGCTGAAAGATCTGTTTAATAAGATTTGGAAGACAAAAAAGATGCCAAATGAATGGAGGAAAAGTATCCTTGTACCTATCTACAAGAACAAAGGTGATATTCAAAGTTGCTCAAACTACCGTGGAATAAAACTTATGTGTCACACCTTGAAACTTTGGGAGAGAGTGATTGAACACAGGCTAAGAAAGGATATTAAGATAATAGAGAACCAGTTTGGGTTCATGCCTGGACGATCGACGACAGAGACCATTCATTTGCTTCGTCAACTTGTCGAGCGTTTTCGAGGGGGGAGAAGAGATTTGCATATGATATTTGTTGATTTAGAGAAAGGGTACGACAAGATACCTAGAGAGGTATTATGGGGGACAATGATGAAGAAGGGGGTCCCCGTCAAGTATATTGACATAATCAAGGATATGTACGATAGAGTAATGGCAAATGTCAGAACTTGCGGCGGCCTAACGAGTGATTTTCCGATTACATTTGGTTTACATCAAGGATCAGCATTAAGTCGATTCCTGTTTACCATCGTGATGGATGAGCTTGCTAGAACAATCCAAGATGAGCTACCTTGGTGTATGCTATTCGCTGATGATATTGTTCTAGTAAATGAGACGAAAGCAGGGGTTAATGCCAAATTAGAATTATGGAGGCAAACATTGGAATCTCGGGGGTTCAGATTGAGCAAGTCCAAGACAGCATATATGTATTGCAAATTTAGTAAACACAGAAGTCAAAACCATATTGGTATAACATTGGAAGGGCAAGAGATATCACCGAGCGATCAGTTTAGATATCTAGATTCCATCATCCAAAAGGATGGGAGATCGATAGTGATGTTAATCAAAGGATCTAAGCAGGTTGGTTGAAATGGAAGAGTCCAACAGGGATTTTGTGTGATCGTAACTTTCCGTTAAAATTGAAAGGGAAGTTTTATCGGAACGCTATTCGGCCTGCCTTATTATATGGTACAGAATGCTGGGCTCCTAAGAAACATCATACACAGAAGATGCACATAACGGAGATGCGCATGCTTCGTGGGATGTGCGGTAACACTAGAAAAAATAATGTGCGAAATGAGGATATTCGTGCAAAAGTTGGTGTAGCACCTGTGGAGGAGAAAGATGCGGGAAAACCAGCTAAGATGGTTTGGTCATGTGCGACGCAGACCTATGGAAGCACCGGTTCGACGAATAGATACTCTCGATATGGGCAATGGCAAAAAGGAGACCAAAGAAAACATGGATGGAGGTGATACGAAACGATATCGTTGCCAAAGGCCTCAATGAAAGTATACTGTTCGATAGGAGTGAGTGGAGACGGAGGATTCATGTGCTGGACCCGGCGTGATTCTCATGTTGGTTCATGTAGCCTAAGCCCATATGCTTGGGATAAAAGGCTCAGTTGTTGTATTAAACAAAAAATCAAGAGAGAGGAAAAAGCAAAAGGTGTTAGTGAGTAAAGAAGCATGGCTACTAAAAATCTCTTCATTTTCTTTTCTTTTCTTTTCATCTCTTTCTAAGAAATTGTGAGTGGAATTGTGACTCACAACATGAGTCACAAGCCCACACCCATCTTGAAAAAGCATGAAGAAAAGAAAACAAGGCTATCTCATTTGTACACATACATACATATGAATATATATACACTAACACAAGTATATGCTATAAATACACATGTATTCGTATCAAAATACGAATACCGTATTCGTATAAAATACGAATACCCGCATTTATATTAAGACACAAATACACGTATTTATACAAATTCTCGTATTCGTATAAATACTGTATTCTGTTAAAATATGAATATTAAAAAGAGAGATACTAAAAGAGATATATAATACTAGCTCATATTTTATCCAAATGTGATAATCCGGCTATCTTTCAAACCGGCTAGTATTAACAAAATGTCCGATTAAAAGTATGTGTATAAAAACACGTGCTATAATCGAATCTAAATATGTATCAAAATACGTATACTACATCGTTTCGCCTGAGCTAGGAAACTCTCTGTGTGGAACTCTAAAAACTCGACAATACGTTGTAATGGGTTTAACCACAAGCACATCAGCAGCATTAGCTGTATGTAACGGCTACTCAGGTATTGAACGAAAAGAATGTCGACAAGCAAACTCGTCCGTACTCTTACTGAGTTTGAAAGTGACAATCTCCATACAGTCCGGTCTGTTCGTTTAAGAGTATCGCATATCGGGTCTAAGAGATGGATAAAATCAGACCCCTAATAACGTGATAAGTCGTGTCGGTGTGATATCGCCCATTGAGAAAGTACTGATCCAAATCAGTAAATCTCGTCCACCTTAACCAATGATTTCTGGTGATGGCTACTCATGCACTGCGCGACATCTACCCCAAATACCGGGAGAGACGAATCCCTGACAATCCGCTCGCTGCCTCCATGTGGCTCGGGACTGCACCCGAGTAAAATCTGTTTGCACGACTCAGTATTGCCGTGATAGGGTAGTAATCAAAACGCAGTGGGAACTCACGAGACAAATGATGATCTCAGGTCGACAAACTAACATGTACTCATGTCACCGGAGAACTGCTATATGACTATAGATATAATACCATCTAGCATGTTCCTAGTGAGTCCATCTAATGTAACTCATAACCCAATGAGTACCTGTATATAATCTTTGGTGACTAACACTAATGGCTGTAAGACCATGTGCTACCGAACGCCCAACTTCTCTACTAATCTGTTTCGCAAATCATGTGCGAGACATTCGTGTTCGAGAAATAGCCTCAGTAAGTGGATCCGCTCCAATGTTTCTATCTTTTATCTCTCCATATCTCAACTTCGTGGAGAACGACTATCTCCCGAAATAAGCGATACATGTCTTAGAACTTGTCTGGATATCTGATGGGACTAAATTCATAACATAAACACCAAATCCAACAAACCTCTTAGTCTGTATCTTCCACTGAATTTAATCAATATCCTGCGCCATGCCTACCTTAGATCCATTTGGACCACTGTCCAACATACTGCCCCCCAGAAGAAGGTAAACTTTAACCCTGACAGCCACTCTGTCATCCAGGTCACATTGGAAGCCTGAAATGATAACCGCCTCCTGAAGGAGGCAGCTGTTACCATATACCAAGAATATTCTCTCATGTTCATAATTGTTTCCTAATGTTTCTCCAGGATTGGAATAATATCTGCTTACTGCGTCTAGTGCAAAAACAATATCTGGTGTGGTGCTTGACATCTCATGATTGACTCAATTGCCTAAGCAATTGATATGTCAATCATGCAAATCACTCTACATCAGTCCCGAAGACATCACTTTAGAGAGGGTGACCCAGTCACCTGCGGGTAATACCACCACGGCAGGAGTCATCCATTCTAAAACACTTCAGAATAGTGTCAAAGTACCCGAATTGGAATACTTCCCAAACCTAGATCTAAAACTATACATCTAGTCATCAGAATATCTGATATTTTATCCAGATTCTTTGTGAAGAAATATCTGACAACCACAGTTTAACTGATCATAGTATAGGAATACCACTTCTATCAGGAGTATATCCAAAATCCAAGACAGCACTCCCTACTCAACCTTCTTACCAGGTCTCTGTCATTCTTGATGAAGTCAAACACTATGACTGTCACTTCAGGAATAGATGACCCATCTCCGCTATCCTTGTTTTAATCTGTAAATAAACATAAGTATCTTGCCCACAACGCTTCCGTTGCTCCCGCTACCCTCTGGCAAAATCATATACATGTGCACTTCTAATTTCAATTTAGAATGACGTTATAATCATCCACCTTCCAGATCTCATAGTCTAGCACAGCAGTAGTGATAAGCCTGGGTCATCAAAACCTCCATGTCACCGTTTGAGACCGAAGTATCTCTTTGGTGGCTAAGATTACCTACTAACTGCAGAGTGCCTAATAGATTGTCGAATCCAATTGAATCCTTAGGTTCCAGTAAATATTCAGTAACCGTTTGTAGTTCTGGAATCACTTCGAGTTCTACCATACTACCACTAATATTTTCTGAAAAAAATTCATTTTACTAAAGAGTGGCGAGTCAAGAACAATATAACTATTGATCCTACAAATGGTAGAATGTTAACCCTCGTCTAAATCCGGAAAAACACAAACCGCCGTTATTGAAAACATGTCTTGAGATTCTGGTTTTAAGTATAAACCGAACAACTCCATATACATTAACATCGTTATGATATGAACCTATTCTATATCCAATATAGAAACAAATGAACAAATTTAATTGGAACAAGATTAAAAAATTATGCAGCTGTTTCCAGTGCATATCGACTAAATGGAAGGAGAGCATGCAGCATTACTCATCAAGGAGCGCATCCACGAATGAATAAACTGAAAGAAAAGCAAGTTCTCAAATATATTACTTACGACGGAATACCTAGTATAAATATCTATATTTTCGATCATCTCGAAGAATCCTGATACTTCCAACGTATGGTTCTCTACTTTATTCTTAACCCTATAACTTCTCAAAATTTAGACATTGTATTTTAACGAAATGCATGTCTAAAACCAGAGAAGTCGTAAGTAAATGGAATATAGTACGAGTACCAACCCCATGTCCTGATGAACTTCGGACAACATACAATACTTTGTATAAGTCCTATGGGTTTAATAACTCAAATCTTGTGTGTCGTAGGTTGAAAATTGTATTATGGTTAAGAAGAATTACACCGTTATTGAATGCACCTTACCTAATCATCAACTGATAAAGGTAAATATTATAAACATAATTTCAAAAGATTATGTCTCACTTTATAAAATAAACGTACAGATATTCAAAACCAAATATTTGTCGTTAGGCAAAACCCAAATGATTTCCTCAAATATCACCAATTACAAAGAATTCTAATATTGAGAATTTACTCACCCAATTCCTAATATTCAACTCCCAATCAGTATCTGGAACGCCATACAGATGTGAGAATCAAGTCCGATAAATACATACTCTGAAATCGGAATCTAATTGGGAAAGCAGTTTTCAATTAACACCACACAGTAATACGGAAATATGAAAATGTTTCGAGCGGGTGGCCAGGTATTCCTCGTAATGCCTCTTCCAATACCAGACTCATTACATTAGTTACAATTTCCATTACCCTTACTCCAATCCCTTTATATATCTTTGCTTCTTACCTTCTATAAATTACTTACGCTAATTGGTTTTTTATTTCCCTACATTTCAACACCTGCCTAAAATTTGGAAGAAGACTATCCAATAAGCGTAATAGGTATACTCTCCTAATACCAGGAGCCCTCGCAACCTGAGAGAAGGTAAATAGAAAAGATAACCGAATAATCCTATTTTATTTTCCCAGAACCGGAATCCATTCTCGAACTGCAATAAATTTCTACGAGTTCGTATGTAACCATATGAGATGGTTTTATCCATTCTATATGGATCTTCGTAGTAATACGGAATATTCTGGAGAAAATAAAGGGTAAAGCAGGAGTAGCATGGGTGTATGTGACTTTGTCGTGAATCGTAACAAAACAAAGTCAGGTTTGTAAAAAGGTTCGGCCAACTTGGTTTACATGTTTTAGTTTAAAGCGAGTCATGATCGCGGCCCAAAAAGAGAAGAAACACTCAGCGTCCACTCTAACCTATATTAGATTGGTTAATCAGTTTATCTAATCAGAATGGCTTCCACTGTTTCCTCAAATACACCTTCAAATCCTAAAAGAAGAACTAGTCGGGATCATTTACACCTTACAGGTTCACTCACCGTTCAGTTAAGACAGTGTTGGTACTCCGAAGGAGCCTCCCCATGCTTTCGCATGGACCTAATTAAATAACCTCGTTTCCGCAAAAGTGTATACTCGTTAACACTCTCTAGACACCTAATAGGTTAGCTAATTGTGAAGTGAAAATCTTCCGAAGAGTAATGCCTACTTACAGTAAGAATCAGGACCCAACTATCATCGCGTGATAACTTGATAGAAGCCACTCAAGTCACCACACTCTAGAAGGTATGTGCATGTCTGGCAAGTTTTCTTTTATGTTTGAAACTCCCAACATAGATTTTTACCCTTAGGACCCAAGTGATCTTGATAAGGTCACAAGTCAAAGGGTCATGGTCAAGTTCAACCCGTTATTATCTTGATTGCATTAGACCCATCCGCACAAACCTTTGACATGGTCAACAAGGTCGAACGACTATCCTAACCAATCACATCTAATGCTACAAATAAACACCAATTAGCTACCGCACACTATACCTTGACAAGGTCAACAAACGTAGCACGAATACTAACCACTACTGGTAGGAAATGATGGAGGGCTACGGCTGGTTTATGACGAAAAACCTTTAACGTAATGAACTTGATCTCATTGTAGGAACCAAGTGGTTTTGCAAAGGAGTGGTTTAGGCTCCGCTTTTAAAACAAATGGTTTTGAAGAAAACCGAGTAGGTTTAAAAATTTGTTCCGGCAACATCAATAGGTTCGTTTTGCTTGCATTAAACCTATAATGCAATCCTATCAATTAAGTTCCTATGCATCACAGAAACAACCAAAATAGAATGTACGTATATGTCACCCGCATTCGCTACGGGGTCCGGAGATCACCGTAAGGTTACTTAACTTACGGCAGTGTATAGGTAGTGCTAACGCGGGTGCAAAACATATATAACATTTATATATATATCATCACAAACAGGTAATAAACATCACAGGCATGCGATAAACAAAATGAAATAGCGGATAAACTAGGAGCATCGTATTTCGTTTGAGCAGCAAACAAAAACATTCTCTGATCGTGTGGATAGCTCGAACATCATTTAAAACAAAGACCCCTACGAGCGCGACAAGCTACCCGTCAATTCTAGAAGTGAGGCAACCATCACTCAATGACATGAGTGGGCAACCTGCCACTTTATGGAATCTGGTAACTTGTGCACTCCACAGTAGGTCTATCCTAGACCCCTACAAGCGAGGCGAGTAGCCCGCCGATTCTAGAGCGAGACAGCTCGAACTCACCGCTACGAGACGACCACCTAGCACACTCTAGAACCCGGCTATTCGAGCACTTCTCCATGGGTTATCCTAATACAAGAATGAATGAATATACAATGGTAACATCGTCCTCAATCCGGTCGTGTTCCAATAAAAAAATATACAATTAGCGTTACGACCACGATCCGGCCGCTCGTCCCGAATAATCGAATATAAAAACATTGTACGATGAGGGGCTATCCACAACGACTATCCGATAAACCATCGCAAGATATACATCATCATAGTGGAAGCAAGTATTTGCAACCCCATCTAATCGACCTATAGCAATTAGACGACGTATACAAACACAAGTACAAAATACAAAGATATAAACGATGCAGAAATTTCGATTTAAAACTTTCCGTGTTGTCCGAATACAAAAATAACATTAAATGAAATCTAGGCCAAATCAAACATAACCAAAAAACCAAGTTTTAATGAATACAAGCCACTAGAAAAAACTGGGGACCAGAAGCCACTGCCTAGGTTGGGAAAATGAGCATTTGTTGGATTTTTCTTCGAATTAGGTCCCCGTTTTTCTTCCCAAATTTTTATATCTCACAACAAGACCTCTGCACTTGTTTTAAAACATTTTAAAGATCATAAAAAATTCGACAGAAACTTAGTTTTTTATAGTTTCAAAATACAGAAATTTTTAGTTTTGAAATGTAAACATCGTCTATTACTAGTTCTAGTGTTTGGATGGCTCTGAAACCATGTTGGTAGATGATCGTGCTCATGCCACTAATATGTGGCCAAGGCGGAATACATAAAGAAAATTTTCAAAACAAAAACACGAACCCTACGACCTATAATCGAATTTAATCATTAAACTAGAAAACACAGGAAGGAGTTTAACTACTCGATTAGTAATTACAGCCTTTGTAGTCGTGTCTTTCGTCTTCTATGCCCCTGCTTGCGCTCCTAGGTCGTCGGGAACAAACTTGGGAATTGATCTTCCTCGTCGAAGATGATGCACCTGAAGGAACCTTAACCTAGGCCCTACATTCACACAATATATAAAGTGAAGCAACTAATGATCAAAACTTGATAAGAATTGATCACTGGGATGTAGTGGTGGCTAATCTCTAAGTGTTCTCTCTTTTCTTTTTCCTTATTAAACAAAAAATCAAGAGGAAGAAGCAAAGGATGTTAGTGAGCAAGTGAGGAAGCATGGCTACTAAAAATCTCATCATTTTCTTTTATCTTCATCTCCTTTTAATAAAAGGTGTGAGTGGAATTGTGACTCACAAGCCCACACCCTTCTTGAAAAAGCATGAAGAGATGAGAAAGAAAAGCAGCCCAAATCATTTGTACACATTCATACATATGAACATATATATACATACACTAATACAAATATATGCTACAATACACACGTATTCGTATCAAAATACAAATACCGTATTCGTATAAAATACGAATACCCGTATTTGTATTAAGACACAAATACATGTATTTATATTAAAACACAAATACACGTATTTATACAAACACACGTATTCGAATAAATATCGTATTCTGTCAAAATACGAATACCAAAAAGATAGATACTAAAAGAGATATATAATACTAGCTCGCATTTTATCCAAATGTAATAATCCGGCTATCTTTCAAACCGGCTAGTATTAACAAGATGTCCGATTAAAAGTACGTGTACAAAAACACATGTTTTGATCGAATCTAACTACGTATCAAAATACGTGCACTACATCGTTTCGTCTGAGCTGGAAAACACTCTTTGTGGGACTCTAAAGACTCGACAATACGCTGGCAGTGGGTCTAACCACAAGCACATTGGCGGCACTAGCTGTACGTAACGGCTACTCAGGTATTGAACGAAAGAAATGTCGACAAGCAAACTCGTATGTATCCCTACTAAGCCTGAAAGTGACAATCTCCGTACAGTCTGGTCTGTTGGTCTAAAAGTATCGCATATCGAGTCTAGGGGTGGATAAAGACATACGCCTAATAACGCGATAAGTCGTGTCGGTGTGATGCCCATCACCCACTGAGAAACTATTGATCCAAATCAGTAAATCCCGACCACCTTGGCTAAAGATTTCTTGTGATGGCTACTCGTGCACAGCGCAACATCTACCCCCAATACCGGGAAAGACGAATCCCTAACGATCCGCTCACTGCCTCCATGTGGCTCAGGACTGTATCCAACTAAAACATGTTTGCACGGTTTAGTAGAGCCGTAGTAGGGTAGTAATCAAAACACAGTGAGAACTCATGTGAGACAAATGATGATCTCAGGCCGACAGACTAACATGTACTCATGTCACTGAAGAACTGCTACCTGACTATAAGTATAATACCATCTAGTATGTTCCCGGCGAGTCCGTCTAGTGTAACTCATAACCCAATGAGCATCTGTATACAATCTTTGGTGACCAACACCAATGGCTGTGAAACCGGCCATCGTCCCTTGTCGGGGTCAAAAACGTATACACTAGTCTACTCTGGAATATCGATGTCCGGTCTCAATATTCCCACGACCAGAGACATTTAAGGATTTGTTTATCGACTATCCAGTTCTCACAAATATGATCACCACAGTAACACTGGTAATCAAGCATGAATCCTAAAGGCTCCAACATTTAATAGTGATCCGTAATACCACATATTACATGCACATGATAATAGAGATGGACCAGATAACATACAATCATCTCGAGTAAGACTATTCTACCCGCATAGGTCCTCCCCCAATCATCATAATCGTCTGCCTGCGATTACAATAATTGCCTTGAGGCCACTATAGCCAACAGTTAGATAAAAACACTAAGACCTTCTACATCAAGTTGTCTATCTATATAATCTTTCTTTATAATTATAATATATACTAAAGCCATATTGAAGAATACTCCAAGGAATATTCCAGCTTCTAATCTGGATGCATATGCCAACAAATTTTAATATAGCCCCTGAGTTTCTTTGTATATTACAAGCAGTCCCTGGACTGAAAAAGTCACTATGGGACCATCTCATTATATGCAAGCACATTTACATGGACAACAAATCTAGAAAGGGCTCAACTAAAATATTCTCACTGCAAGAATCACAATAAATCTCGACAAGTAGCTGGGATTTATTCAACGTCCTCTTTATTATTAGCACACAAGTAAGAACATAGGGTGATTTAGAAATATTTTAAATATTTATCTAGAGAGAATGCCATTTTAAACAAAATTTCATTTACATCCACATTTTCGTAATAATTACTCCGTATTTTGACATAATTGCACCATTGTCTCTACCTCCATTTTCATTTCCATCCATTAAAATATCATGATATATATTTTAAACTTGCAAAATGATTTCGTAAACTAGATCATTTTAAATAATTAACTTGTCGTTTTAAATAATTAACTTGATATTTGGCTATTTTTCAAGTTAATATCAAGCGTTGTTTTGGACATCTTTCACCAAAAATAACTTATGGTACTAAATATTTTTATATGTACGTGTCGGGAATATTATAAATAATACGAATTAATTTAATTCTCGCATTTTAGCAAGACATGAGTTGCTCTATCAATCATGAGGTTCATCTGGGAGACCGGTTTTCTAATATCATTTCATTATATATTTGTTCAGTTATAGAGGATATGGATCCCATAAAAAATATATGGTTATGCCTAATTATAGTAATCATTTAGACATTTGTAATTTTATTTTTGGATGAATAAGCTACAAAATGACCTTTTATCTAAGGTTCAAGATCTCGGTTTCGGTCCCTTCAAGATTATTTGGTTTCGGTAAGTTTCGTTTAGTTTCGGTAGTATCGATCCATGTTTCAGTTTCGATTTATATATAAGCACATTATATATGGTATTGTTTTTATTAATATATATCATATAAATCTCCCACTTCTTTTTTTCGGAAATTCAATGAAAACAACCCTTTATTAGCCACACATATATACATATCAAAAACCCAATCAATAAAAAAGACCCATTAATCTAAACCCTACAACCACACCATGTAAGCCCAACATAACAAGCTGAACAAACCCAAATACCAAGCCCAATAAACTATAGCCAAACCCAAAAACCCTTATATTTAAAACAAACTTTAAAAAACAGTAATTTCTCATTCTTATTCTTATTCTTCACCACGAGCAGCGGCCTTGCTATCAACTCACTCGGATTCAATGAGCACACTTTGGATCTGAACGAGATCTGTTCAAATTTCCTCGAATTTGACAAGTTCTCTATTGCAAACCTCTTTTCACTTTGATTTCGAAGAGATCTCCATATTGTAAGGTATCTACATTGACTTTTTAAATTTTTTAGTGCAAAATTGAAGCTTTTATCCGATACTGACTTTTATACCCATTTCCGAATCGTTCCCCTCCGAGACCGGTCCGAAACGGTCGAAACCTTAGGATTTCGGTCGAGTTCTCGAACCTACTTTTATCCTTTAACATCTTCTATTGATACCAAGACAACTATTAATACCCATCTAAGCCATTTTAATATAATATTGTATAAATTTCTCTGTGAAAAATAAATTTTTGATAGCTTGCCCGCGGGGGCCATGCGCGTCATTAGTATAACACAAAATAGGTTCTTTTAAAAGAATATTCAACCTAAAAGAGAATATCCTCTCCAAACACTACTTTTTGAACTTCCAATAATATCCTTATGTATAAAAAAATTCTTCCAATTTTGCCATTCACTTTGATTTTTGATGCGGTGTTGAGCTAAAATGATTTTGGTGTTTTTGTGGATTCTAATAGCAAAATAGAAATATATTGATTGCGTTATATGTGACCTTATTCTCCTATTTTCATTAATAAATTACCTCTGGGTACAATAAAGAATTCGCATCCTTTTTCATTTTCCGAAATTACACAATATTTTCTATTTGGCCTATTTCCTTAATCTAGGCAAGTGCATATTTTTGATAAAAACATAAAATTATTGGTGATTAATTTTAGAAGTAGATTTATATTTAGCTTTTCTTCACAATTTGATATACAGCATGATGTAATCAACGATGCTTGGAGTGCTTTTTGCTAAAGACGTAGTAAAAACAACTATAATTTTTTTAGCATTCACTAAATTAAAATATCTAGAGTAGATTATTTCTAATACATTTTAAATAAATAATTTACATAAATTGGCAAAACCAAATCCCACATTGGGTCACAACATCAATAACATTACTCGAACATATCAAGGTATAAAATCTCAATATTTGACGTAAAATTTGAGATCGAAATTGGTCATTTTGGATCAAGATTAATCATTTTGGATAACGACATACTAAGATCGTAAACCATGGCTACTTGCATCTGATGTTATATGCTAAATGAAAAATTAAACTATAGAGACATTTTTAAGTTTTGTATTGACTATAAAAATATAAATATCTAAAAAGGACCCAAAATGTACACAACCATTCCAATCAACTAGAAATGTGTTTTTGGTTTTTAGTTTACCAACTACAATTATTAAGACACCGTTCCTACCAAGTTTTGTATTACATAAAAATAAGAAACTAGCATAGTAATGTCAGTACAATATAAGTTAATTTGTATTATTTAAGTTATTTTAATAAATTTCAACTTTTCATCATTTGATTTTCATTGGAAGATTTTTGATCCCACGCGTTATGCGTGGGGTCGATTATAGTATTATGAAAAATATTTTCAAGAATATTCCCTTTTTTATTTTGACAGTATCCTCAATAAGACTAATGAATACTTGCAAAATTAAATAAGGCCCTAATTTCTTTCACAATTACATTCAAGCCTACTCTAGCCTTATGACCGTATGATATTAATACTGATGTGTGGGAAAATTAAGGTTGGTGTCTTGGTATATTGTAAAATTAATTATGGACCCTTCTTAATTTAACACATAGTTAACGGCCATAACCAACTTAACTATTTTTTCAAAATAAATCTACCAAATTAAGGTTTGCCTCTTTACTTGACCAAAGATTTCAAATTTAAAAAATGAAGATAATGAGTTTTTTCCAAAGGAAATTTATATATTTTTATGACTATGATAACAAATTGAAATCTGCTTCTTTTCATAATGATAAATAAAAAACATATCATGATGATGAAAACCGGAGAAAAGTTTAAGCGAAAATCGGGGATAATATTTGTATATCAAATTAAAATCATCTATTTAAATCGTTAAAAGAGGATCAACAATTAAATTTTAGAGATTTTGTATGTTGATATATTTTTGGCTATACTGAATAAATGCAGTGTTGTGTCCAATGTTGTTAATGCGTAAGATGCTGTGTGAGACGCAAAAGTTGTAATGCACTCGTGACGCAAGACGCGCGTACAAATATGTGACATATAAGTTTATTTAATAACATTCAACAATATAATTTGGCACTGCTTATAGTGTTGTACCTAATACACATTATATGCACGTGGCATAACGGTAAGGCGTCCAGATTATTAAGAAGATTGTGGGTTCGAATCCCACCGGGCATGTAAATTATGTTGTATTGTACTATTGTTATTAAACCAATACCTCAAAAAACTGAATAAATAATATCAATAACTTTTCAAACAAGATATTATTTGTGAATGAGCAATCTGATCAACAAAAGTGCTCGCAAGTTGTAATGACCAACAAGAAATGAAAAAAAAGGCATATAAATACTTGTAAAACATATAACCAAATAGAAACCAAAGGTTCACACTTCACAATCCATATAACTAACAAATACCAATTAACTACTAAACTCAAATTACGAACTATGAAGTCTCAATAATCTAATCCAAAAAAGAGTGCATACTCAAATCTAAGAAAGTAATAACTAAAAATCAAGATCAATCATCATCCTCCCATGCATCCTCATCCTCATCTTCTTCCAAGCCCATATCAATATTTGCTTCTTCCTCAGACTCATCATCGAAATCAAATTCTTCTTCCTCCGCCTCGGAAACTTATGGCCTAACCCTATATCGGGAAGCTTGTGAAGATGAAGCCTCATGATCTACTCCACCTCTAGACATCGTCGTTGTAGACCTCCTAAGTCTTAATGGATCATCGACGTCGGCCGCAGTGGCCATGTCACTCCAAGTAAGATCCCCATCCTCAAAAACTAGATCATTCTACGCATTCTCATCCCCTTCACCAAATTCTCCCAATAATCATTCATTAGACTCTTCAATATCTAGCAATTTGATGGGATCTATAACATTCTCTGTCTCATGCCTCTCCAACACTTTTGGTTATACTTGACGTACACCAAATCATTCAATCATTGGTGAGCGAGACAATCTCTTTTTCGTTTGAATCTACAATATAAAAAATCAAATATAAGATTGTTGAAACTTAATTCATAAAAAAAAAATCTTTAACACTAAAAGAAATAACACGTAAGAATAATCGATATTGCTTAAATTCCTCTCACAACCCGAGAAACTACAAGACTCAAAATTCTAACGGCAAGCTTTTGCAAATTAGAAGTGGATGCTCCAAAAGAATCCCACCAATCAACTACCATATGTAACAAATTGTTGATATTGCAAGTTAAAAATCAACTTAAAATATGACTAACAAGCATTCTCTTACCCGGCGATCTCTTTTTTCTACTATCAACTGCCAATTTCATTCCAAAGATCCCCCCCATCCTTATAGATATAACTCCTGACTAATTGCTTTATACGACTCTGGATCAACCATCTTCTCAATCACTTTGTAAAGCTCACTCATCACTTCCTCATCAAATTGTATGGACGCGTTGAAACAAAAGAACGCTGGATTAAGGTACCAAGCAGCCGCATGCAAGAGACGATGCAGCTGCACCTCCCGCCCTCCCACCTCCTGTCAATTATCTCGAATACTTGCTTGAACAAATCAACATTCGTCTCCCCTCCAAAAGATGCCGCGATCATCTCTTTGGCTCTTTTCATAGCTTCATAAATATCCCATTGCGGGCTTCTTCTCACTATCGATGAGTTTTAAAACCCGAACCAATGGAGCAGTAAACTTAAGCACATGCAGAACATTATTCCAGAACGTATGCATGTAAATAATCTTCGGAATGGCCTTGCCTTTCACTTCTTTTGCCCATGAACTATTTTTCTAATCCGGTGAAATAAACATGTCCCTCAAATTTTTCTTTTGCTTATGAATACTTTGCAAAGTTAGATATGAGGTGGCAAAAAGAGTCACGCCAGGCCTTAGCAATTCTCTTTTCTTGGTTTTAGTTCTCATCAAGTTGAGAACCCACAAGTGAGTATATAGCCCGTCACTTCCTTCACACTTTGCAACGTTTTCTTTACGATAGAAAGATTCCCAATATCTTTTAGCATTAAGTTGAGACAATGTGCGGCGCATAGAGTCCAATCTAAATGAGGAAACCCAACCTCTAAAAAGCTCCCTAAAGACAAACACAATTCCAATCGTTAAACTACAAAATCAAATAAATATTTATAACATAAAGTAATAGCTTTAAAGTGTATCTTACCGCCATCTTAAGACTCAAGACATTGTCCATCATCACTTGCACAACATTTTTATGCCCAATTTTTTCCAATCCTTCTTTTATAATGTTGTATGTTTGTATTCCGATCTTGATAACATCCGACGCATCAATGGACCACCCAAACATCGTCCCACGAGGAGAATTCACCAAAAATTGATCAATGAATGCTCTTTTCTATCACTCCACCCGTCAGTCATAAACGAGCAACCGGTAGCTTCCCAAATCATCTTATGGTCGTCCACTAATTTTTTCATGTTCTCCAACTCTTTTTCAAGAAGAGGTATCCATAGTTGATAATAAGAGGGGGGAGGCAAATGCATCCAAATTGCCCGACGGACTTCAGCATCACCCTAAACAATTTCATGTGAGCCACGTTGAATGGAATCCCCGCTTGGTACCAAAAACAAGCGGATGTCTTGATGCACTCTTCCCACCATCTCTTTAATACCTTTTGCCTTTATTTTTCTCATTTTATCATCCTTTGCCACTTCAAGTGCGGGATCACGAAAACAAAAGGCATCCATAGGACTTTTCCTCCTTTTTGAAGGCCTGCTACTATTACCGCCACCTCTCCTAGACATTGTAGCCTGACGCCCACTAGAAGATCCCACGGGAGGTACAACCTCGTGAACATCACCATCCTCATTACCATCAATTTCAATCATATCCTCATCCTCATCCTCATCGAAATCAGGAATACGACCTTGCGATGTTTGTGTTGCCTTGTTAGCTAATCGAGCCCTTTCATAATCTTCGATCTTTTGCCTCACTTCATTTGGAACTAACATGCATCACGTTACACCCGTCCATTTTTGTCCCTTAATTTACCAATAATATGCTCATTTTGCCCTCGAGATCTCACCTTTAGTCTGCTTCTTACAATAATTACATATATGACAATTGTTGTCGTTCAGGTCCTTTAGAGTTGTATGTTCCCTGGTCATATCCACTTTTCTTCCCTATAATGAAGTCATGTCTAAAAGACTAAAGCATAAACAAATGCAAATCATATAGAAACATTTAAATAAAACATAAAAGATAAGCACGGAGGGAAAGACGAATACACAACACTAAGCCACTGACATAAAGACATTATCTAAAAAAATTAACACAAAGAAATGATCTTGCCTCATGAAGATTTCTAAACTCAATTTCATGTTCTATACACTAAGAAAATTAACTTGAAATTTGATTTTCAAATTAAATACGAGTATATGACCATAAAAATAACATCAAAAAACCGCATCAACTCGAGTTGACTAATATTTTATTTGAGTTAAGAAATTGAAACCTAATCAAAATATAACACTAACCATCAATTATTCAATTTCAAACAAAAGTTTTCAAAAAATTAACTAGAAACTTGAATGGAAGAAGGGAAAGCACACAGGTAATTATACCTCAATTTTGCTTTCAAGTTGATGAAAAGAAGAAAAGAATCAAGAGTTGCCGAGAAGTACCTCTCAACTCAAGTTGAGTTGCTGAAGGGAAGAGTCAATAGGTTGTTCAAAAGAAGAAGAGAAGAGGAGAAGACCATACCGGAGAAGAAAAGACCAGCCAACGATCGAAGTCGAGGAGCCACCGGCGATCGAAGTCGAGGAGCCCTAGCTGCTCTCACCTCAAGTAAGTCTCAAATTGCTCTAAGGTTTCCAATTCCCAAATGATACAGGTTATTTTTAATTTGTGGGTCGGATTTGTTTAAGTTTTGGTTGGTTTAATGACCATTCAACCCGTTTAGAGAGATTGACCAAATATAAAGAGGGGCGTGCCTCACGTGCGCCTTGCGCCCCACGTGAGACGTGCGCCTCTTGCGCCCAAGTGCTCGCCTTGGACTTGCATGCTGCCTCGATGATTTCTGAAGAGCTTCTCTGCACCTCTATATGCCTCACACCCGAGACGCTACGCCTCTCGCGTTTTTAACAGCACCGGCGATGTCAATGCACAAGGCGCAGTACGAGACACAAGGCGCTGGTCTAAGGCGCGTGCTTGAGTGTGTGAGGCATATAAATTTGTAACGAAATAAGAACCACAAAAAATTCCTGCTCAAAAATTTAACCTAAGACTCAAAAATCCAACACCAATAACATAAACGTAAGATAGGAAAGGAAAGAAAAGAAGTTATACGTAATTTTATGTTTTGGATTGCTTTCGGTTTGCTCTATTCAAGAAGAGAATCTATAACTCGAAAAAAGAGAACCCGAGAAGAATATGAAAAAATGTTAGTCGCCAACGAGCCGGCAATGAACTCGAAACCCTAGCCGACGACGAACTTGCAAGCCAGAGAAACCCTAACTCTCTCGAGATGCTCTCGAGTTGGTCTCGGACTATTGTTGTCCACTGGCCACTTAATTTTACATCTTGGGTTCCAGTTTTGCCCAATAACAAAACCCACTCGACCCGTTTACCAAAAGCTAGACACTTAGAACAAAATGTGCGCCTCACGTGAGACGAGCATCTTACTCATTGTTGCACATTGCCTCGAAACTTTGAGAGGAGCACATCAGCGCCCGGTTGTGCCTGCGCCTAAAGCGTAAGGCCTTTCGCGTCTTGGACAGTATTGCATAAATGTACTCACAAACCATCACTTTTGTGTGATTGATACCATAAACTAATTTAGTTGCATGAAGGTTCCATGAACTACCATCCTCGACGGCAGCTAAATTGTAAGTCCACATTACCCGTCCCCGGTTCTTTGGGGTTGCGGAAATGGTGAAAAACGATTTTCTACGATGGGGTAACATGGACTCAAAAACGGATCTTTATTAAACTAACTATCTAACAACCTAACTAAGAGTTTTACCTACTCGGTTAAGGGTTATACCTAAACTTGAACTCCTTCTCTTCAACTCCTTGTGGTGGTCGGATCGGCCTCACCTCGTCGTCTCCTTGTGCCGAAGATGGATCCACCCTAAAACTTCTACCTTTGGCTCCAACCTCAATCTAAAGAAAACTAGAACACTTGGTTTGCTAGACCTTGTATGCTAGGATGAGTAGAGAAGTGTTTTGGGTTTTATCTCCAAAGCAAATGGTTCTCAACACATGAGAGGTTTTTGCCTTGAGCTAGAGAGAGAGCAAGAGGGAGAAGGAGAGCTTGAGGATGAGAGAGAATACAAATGATAGAATGAGAAAGACTTTTACAACCATCCTCTTCATAATCCAAAATAATCATAAAAAATAATAATAATTGAGTATTATGTGATGGTTGTTATCATATAAAATGGCAATATCATTTCATGCATTAAATGCAATTTGTGAACAAACAAGCAAGCAAAAGTCTTTGCCATGAAATGATAGCCATTGTAATGATGATGGTCAACAAGTCCAACCTAGTCAACCGGTCAACAAAGTCAACAAGTCAACAAGTCAACCCAACCATGACACAATAATACTTAATTAATATTATCATTAATCATATTTCTTATTCTCATTAGGGTTTAGCAAAAGTCAACAGTCAACAACCCTAATGAGAATTCTCTGCCTCTGTCTTGGTCAAACGTGCATACACACCCGCATCCGCGTTCCGGGGAACACGAATACAAACGAGATAAAACCAATCCCAAAACGTATACTAGCATCTGGCTTAACCCAAAGCCCGCTAGTAATAACTGCCCGAACACTAAACGTGCACAAGTACATGGATGTGACCGAACCCTGTCGTAAAACCATGCGACCTCTACTCTTTTGCCTAAAGGCGAATAGCTCTCTGTGTGGGACTCTAAAGACTCGACACTACGCTGGCAGTGGGTTTAACCACAGACCGCAAGCGACACTAGCTGTGCGTAACGGCCCCCAGGTAGATGCCGATAAGAAGACTGACGAGGTGAAACCCATCCGAACTCCTACTGAGCCTGAATGTGACAATCTCCGTACAGTCCGGTCTGTTCGTCTGAGAATATCGCATGGCGGGCCTAGGGGCGGTAAACGTCAGTCCCCTAATAACGGTACAAGTCGTGTCGGAGTGTAGCCCAGAACACCCTGAGATAACACTGGAAACCTACCAGTGCATCTCGCTTGCCCTGGCCAGGGACGACTGTGTGTAATGGCTCTCCTTGACACAGCGCGATAGCAACTCCCAATACCGGGAGAGACGAATCCTGTCTAACCGTCACTGCCTCCAAGTGCTTCGGGACTGCACCCAACTACTACCTGTTTGCACGCCTCCTTTGAGCCGTGGTAGGGTAGTAATCAAAGTACAGTGGGAACACACTCGAGGCGAAATGACAGTGTCAAGTCAGCGGACTAAGCTGTACTCATGTCACCTGGGAACTGATAACTGATGATAGGTATAGTACCAACCATCAGTTCCCAACGAGTCATGTCCAGTGTACTCGTAACCTAACGAGCACCCACATACTATCTCAAGTACGACGTACTGACGGCTGTGGGACAGACCGTCTCCCCTGCTGGGATGAGAAGCGCATACGCTAGTCTACTCCGGAATATCGATGCCCTGTCTCGATAGTCCTACGACTAGGGACCTGTATAAGGATGTGCTTGTGGATTACCCAGCCCCCACGAGTGTGACTACCATCACAACGTCGGTAATCAAGCAAAGATCCTCAGGGCTCCACTAATGTGTATAAGTGATATACTAATAGAAACACATGTACACATTAAAATAGAAACAAACCAAGTAGCATACTACCATTTTGAGCAAGATTGTCTATACAACTGTGAATATCCCAAGCTTCCATTAAGTAATATACAAACTAGTATGATACAGTAATGGCCTCTAGGGCATATACACTAACAATCTCCCACTTGCACTAAGGCCATGTACTGGCGTATCGAAGACCTATCATCTCGATCAACCGCTCGAACTGAGTCTGGGGTAAGGCCTTCGTGAGTGGATCAGCAGTGTTATCTTCCGTAGCAACTCTCCGAACCTCGATCTCCTGGCGACCCACGATCTCCCTAATCAGGTGATACCGCCTCAAGATGTGTCTGGACTTTTGATGGGACCTAGGTTCCTTCGCTAAAGCTATAGCCCCGTTGTTGTCGCAATACAGAGGTATTGGATCAACAATGGACGGAACCACCTGAAGTTCTGTCAAGAACTTTCTCATCCAGATGGCTTCTTTTGCGGCATCAGCAGCAGCGATATTTTCCGCTTCCATCGTCGAGTCAGCAACGGTTTCCTGTTTGGAACTCTTCCAACACACCGCCACTCCATTGAGGGTAAAGACAAAACCCGACATGGACTTGGAATCATCCTTGTCACTCTGGAAGCTGGAGTCAGCAAAGGCCTCGATCTGGAGGTCTTTTCCGCCATACACCAAGAACATCTCCTTAGTCCTTCTCAGGTACTTGAGAATGTTCTTTACCGCTATCCAGTGCTTCTCCCCAGGGTTTGATACCGGCTTACCACACTCAGTGCATAAGCTACATCTGGTCTGGTACACAACATCGCATACATTATAGAGCCTACCGCAGAAGCGTAGGGTATAATAGACATGTGATCCCTTTCCAAATCAGTCTTGGGAGACATCTCTTTGGAGAGGGTGATCCCGTGACAAGCTGGTCCATATAGACACGCTCCTCTAAATTTCCATTTAGAAAAGCGGTCTTTACGTCCATCTGCCAAATCTCATAATCGTGGAAGGCAGAGATGGCAAGAAGGATCCGAATGGATTTCAGCATAGCCACTGGAGAAAAGGTTTCATCATAGTCCAAACCAGGTCTTTGAAGAAAACTCTTAACAAGTCTAGCCTTATAGGTCTCAACCTGTCCATCTATACCAATCTTCTTCTTGAAGATCCACTTGCATCCTACGGGTTTTACCCCATCTGGAGCAATGTCCAAAGTCCATACTTTGTTGGTGTACATGGACTCCATTTCGGTCCGCATTGCATCCAGCCATTTTACTGAGTTAACGCTCTGAATGGCCTGCTGGAAGCTAGTAGGCTCATCACTATCAATGATGCAATCCTCTCTATCCCCGTCTATGAGAAAACCGTAGTATCTCTCGGGCGAATGAGACTGCCTACTACTCCTGCGGAGCGGCGTAGAAATGTCCTGTTCTTTTGAACCCTCTGGTTCTACTATGCTTTCAGTAATAACTCGTGGTTCTGGAATTTCTTCCAGTTCTACTGCGCTCCCACTTATCTGATTTTCCAAAAACTCGGTTTCCAAGAAGCAGGCATGATGAGAAATAAAAACATTTTGTTCCTCTTCACAATAGAAGAAATATCCCTTGGAGTTCTTTGGATATCCCACAAACTTGCACTGTACTGAGCGTGCCTCGAGTTTGTCCGCATGCTGCTTTTTGACAAAAACTAGACATCCCCATGTCTTAATGTGCTTAAGATAGGGTTTCTTCCCACACCACATCTGATATGGTGTGGTAGGCACAGTCTTAGTTGAAACTCGGTTCAAAAGATATGCAGCTGATTCTAGTGCATATCCTCAGAATGATCACGGTAACTCAGCGTTACTCATCATGGAATGTACCATATCCAATAGGATCCGGTTCCGTCTCTCCGATACACCGTTATGTTGCGGAGTGTATGGAGGAGTAAGCTGAGAGAGAATTCCATTCTCTTTTAGGTAATCCAGGAACTCAGCACTCAAGTATTCACCACCTCGATCAGATCTCAGTGTCTTGATACTTTTGCCGGTTTGTTTTTCTATTTCTTATATTCCTGGAATTTTCCAAAGGCTTCAGATTTATGTTTCATTAAGAAGACATATCCGTACCTTGAAAAGTCATCCGTAAAAGTAATGAAGTAAGAATAACCGCTTCGCGCATGCGTAGACATTGGACCGCACACGTTGCTGTGTACGAGTCCCAAGAGCTCGTTCACTCTTACTCCGTGTCCAGTGAACGGAGTCTTTGTCATCTTTCCTTTGAGACATGATTGACAAGTTGCATATGATTGATATTCGAACGGATCCAAATATCCTTCTGTATGTAACTTTGTCAGCCTTCTCTCATTGATGTGACCCAGTCTACAATGCCATAAGAAAGCCTGATTTGTTTCCGGAGACTTTCTTTTGTGTGTATTCTGGATATTGAAAATCTGTGGTTGGTTTAATACGTATATACCATTGCTTAATGTACCTGACCCAATCAAAACTTGATTAAGGTGAATGTTTACAACATTGCTTACAAATGCAAATTCATAAGCTTCTTTAGATAATAAAGATACAGATATGATATTACAAATTGCATTGGGTACAAAATAACAATCACGCAAAACCAAAACATGTCCATCTGACATTCCCAAGTGATAGTCCCCCATGGACTCACCATCCATGCCAGCTCCGTTTGCAACTCTGAGGATCATATCACCTGCCTTCAAAACCCTACGCTTTCTCAGTGCCTGCATGGAATTACAGATATGAGATCCTGATCCGGTATCCAATACCCAGGAAGTAGAGTTTATTGATAGACAGTTTTCAATAACATACACACCTGAAGCCGAAACCGCAACTTGCTTCGGATCCTGATTCTTAGCCTTCCAAGCCCTGCAATCCTTTTTCCAGTGTCCTTTCTTATGACAATAGAAGCACTCTTCGTTTCCCACAAGCTGCCCCGCTATCTTTGTTGCCTTTGCTTTTCCCTTCGTTTCCACTTTACTAACACCGCTCCTTGGTTTGGCGGGGCTTTCTTCTTCTTTCCCTTGGCTTTCGCCTTAGACTTAGAAGAGGAAGATCCTCCTACAAACAAAGTGGATGTTTCCCTACCTTCTGTAGGGTGCCCTCTGCACTCCTCAGCATGTTGAGGAGCTCCGGAAGTTCAACTTCTTTTTCTTGCAAGTTGAAGTTCGGGATAAACTGGGCGTAAGTGGAAGGAAGGGACTGGAGAATCAAATCTGTATAGAGCTCATTCTCTAACGTGGTCCTAAGGTCCGCGAGCTCTTCAATGAAGCCAATCATCTTAAGCACGTGTTCCGCTACCGATGATCCAATGGCCAATCTCGCCGAAAACAACTTTTTCGAGACTTCATATCTAGCGATGCGGGATTGCTCCCCATACAAATCCTTAGTATGGAGAAATATGGATTCTAGGTCCATAATCTCGTGCCTCCTCTGATGTTCATTGTCCATAGAGGCAAGCACGAGGCACTTGGCCTTCGCGCAATCGATCTCCCAAGTCTTACGGATTTCCTTATCCGCGACGCTGGAATTGGGACCTGGGTCAGGGGGCGCTTTGGTGGTAAGGAGATACCCCAGCTTGTCGTAAGTGATTGCCATTTTGACATTCCTGAGCTAATCTTTGTAGTTTGGCCCTGTCAGTATATTTTTTTATCTAGAAGTAACTTAAGTCCGGTCATGACGATTGGTCGCTGCAATTAAGCGAGAGAGAAGAAACACTCAGCATGATGCTCTTGCAACTTTAGAGTGGTTTTTAATTTGTCTAAACAGGATGGCTCCCACTGTTTCTCGAATCCCTCCTCAAACCAAAAAGGAAGAATTAGTCGGGATCAATCTCACCGTACAATACTTGCTTAACCGTTCAGCCAAGCCAGTGTCGGTACTTCGAGGGAGGTTTTCCAACGCTTTCGCGAAGTTCCTTAATTAAGTAACCTCTTTTCCCTGAGGGCGTAGCCCCGCTAACACCTTTCTAGACACCTACTTGGTTTATAGCATTGATCGTTAAGTGAGAAATTTTCCGAGGAGTAGCATATACTCACAGTAGGATCGGGATCCAAATATCATCGTGTGATAAAACTGAAGGAATCCTACCAGAATCATCACCCCAGATGATATGCAGCGCTAGCAAGTTTCTGGTTCTTTAGAAACTCCCGATGTGGATTTTTGCCCCCATGCTCTTATGACCTTGACTTTGGCCAACAAATCATAAGTCACATGTCAAGTTCTACCCATCATTCTCCAGGTTAATTTGAACCCACTCGTACCTACCCTTGGACTTTGGCCAACAAGGCAGTACGACTGTCCCAAACCAACGCATCTATCTATGCTGCATATGAATACCCAATAGCTACCAAACACTGTGCCTTGACTTTGGCCAACAAACACAGCTTGAATACTATTGACTATCCATATGAAACGACGGAGGGCTACGAATGGTTTTGGCGAAACCGTGAACTTGATATAATCGATGGAACGGGATAGCTTTTAAAGAGAGTGGTTCAAGCTCCGCGTTTAAAAGTTGGTTTTTGAAAAGAACCGAGTAGTTTTGAAAGTGTTCCAACGACTTTACTTTGGTTTATTTTCTTGCATTAATTTTAATGTGTCCCATCATTTAATCTTACCATTGCAGAAAACAACGAAAATATGACGTACGCTTATGCCATCCGCATTCGCCACCGGGCCCGTCATTACCCGTTAGGTTACTTAACTACGACAGAGCGGGGGCTGGACTAGCGCGGATGCAAAACATAAGCAACGCCTAAATAGATATCATATATAGATATATACATTCGTCAGATGCAATGATAGTCATTCCAGATCACAGATGAACACATTGGATATACTAGGAATCCGCATTCCGTACGAGCCTGTAACGAAAAGCGGATTACACGGTCGCGGTGAATAGCCAATACCCCACGCTAGACCTCTACGGGTGCGGCAAACCACCCGCCAAATACCCGAAGTGAAGCAACCTCCCTCAACAACGTGAGTAGGCCACTCGGCATTTCGAGGTACCCGGTAGTTTGTGCACCCCTCCATGGGTTTATCCTAGGAGCAAAAACAGTAAAAGAAATTATACAATGACGGCAACAACCTCATCCCGGTTGTGCGGCCATATAAATAATATTACATCAATTACAAGTTACATGAATTGAAAAGATAAATAAAACTCTCATCTCACAACCCCCGGCTATTCACCCGCGACAATCCAATGAATTCATATACACATACCATCAACATTACAGATCACAGATATGTATAACCCCCACTAATCGACGTATAGCGATTAGCAGACGTTCAATACATATATCACATCACAGATATAACCCGTTAGCTTAAGTCTTTAGAAGTTCGATCAAAATACGGATTTTTAACCACCCCAAAAACAAATTTTGCTTTCTGGAAAATCTGGGCAGAAAAATCATATTCCAAAAATCCCAAAATACCCCAGTAAATACACTACAGGAAAAATTGCCCACTACCGAGTCAACTCGGCCGCGGATCCGCGGCGGGAGCATGCTTCTGCCGCGGTTCCGCGGCGTTTTGACCGAGTCGCTGGACCATTTTTCTTGGGTGTGCTATAAAAACCCTGAGCCGATTTTTAGTGTATGATTTATTAATTTTTGAACAGAAAACAAAATCGGCAGAAAGTTGATATTTCGGGCATGTTTTGTGATTTTTTTCTCCGATCGAACTTCTAGTTACTTTGCTAACATGTTAGATAGTGTTTAACTAGGCTCTGATACCACTGTAAGTCCACGTTACCTGTCCCCGGTTCTTTAGGGTTGCGAAAATGGTGAAAAACGATTTTCTACGGTGGGGTAACATGGACTCAAAAACGGATCTTTGTTAAACTAACTATCTAATAACCTAACTAAGAGTTTTACCTACTCGGTTAAGGATTATACCTAAACTTGAACTCCTTCTCTTCAACTCCTTGTGGTGGTCGGATCGGCCTCACCTCGTCGTCTCCTTGTGCCGAAGATGGATCCACCCGAAAGCTTCTACCTTTGGCTCCAACCTCAATCTAGAGGAAACTAGAACACTTGGTTTGCTAGACCTTGTATACTAGGATGAGTAAAGAAGTGTTTTGGGTTTTATCTCCAAGGCAAATGGTTCTCAACACATGAGAGGTTTTTGCCTTGAACTAGAGAGAGAGCAAGAGGAAGAGGGAGAGCTTGAGGATGAGAGAGAATACAAATGATAGAATGAGAAAGACTTTTACAACCACCCTCTTCATAATCCAAAATAATCATAACAAATAATAATAATTGAGTATTATGTGATGGTTGTTATCATATCAAATAGCAATATCATTTCATGCATTAAATGCAATTTGTGAACAAACAAGCAAGCAAAAGTCTTTGCCATGAAATGATAGCCATTGTAATGATGATGGTCAATAAGTCCAACCTAGTCAACCGGTCAACAAAGTCAACAAGTCAACGAAGTCAACCTTTCAACCCAACCATGGCACAATAATACTTAATTAATATTATCATTAATCATATTTCTTATTCTCATTAGGGTTTAGCAAAAGTCAACAACCCTAATGAGAATCCTCAGCCTCTGTCTCGGTCAACCGTGCATACACACCCGCATCCGCGTTCCGGGGAACACGAATACAAACGAGATAAAACCAATCCCAAAACGTATACTAGGATCTGGCTTAACTCAAAGCCCGCTAGTAATAACTGCCCGGACACTAAACGTGCACAAGTGCATGGATGTGACCGAACCCTGTCGCAAAACCATGCGACCTCTACTCTTTTGCCTAAAGGCGAATAGCTCTGTGTGTGGGACTCTAAAGACTCGACACTACGCTGGCAGTGGATTTAACCACAGACCGCAAGCGGCACTAGCTGTGCGTAACGGCCCCCAGGTAGATGCCGATAAGAAGACTGACAAGGTGAAACCCATCCGAACTCCTACTGAGCCTGAATGTGACAATCTCCGTACAGTCCGGTCTGTTCGTCTGAGAATATCGCATGGCGGGCCTAGGGGCGGTAAACGTCAGTCCCCTAATAGCGGTACAAGTCGTGTCGGAGTGTAGCCCAGAACACCCTGAGATAACACTGGAAACCTACCAGTGCATCTCGCTTGCCCTGGCCAGGGACGACTGTGTGTAATGGCTCTCCTTGACACAGCGCGATATCAACTCCCAATACCGGGAGAGACGAATCCTGTCTAACCGTCACTGCCTCCAAGTGCTTCGGGACTGCACCCAACTACTACCTGTTTGCACGCCTCCTTTGAGCCGTGGTAGGGTAGTAATCAAAGTACAGTGGGAACACACTAGAGGCGAAGTGACAGTGTCAAGTCAGCGGACTAAGCTGTACTCATGTCACCTGGGAACTGATAACTGATGATAGGTATAGTACCAACCATCAGTTCCCAACGAGTCATGTCCAGTGTACTCGTAACCTAACGAGCACCCGCATACTATCTCAAGTACGACGTACTGACGGCTGTGGGACAGACCGTCTCCCCTGCTGGGATGAGAAGCGTATACGCTAGTCTACTCCGGAGTATCGATGCCATGTCTCGATAGTCCTACGACTAGGGACCTGTATAAGGATGTGCTTGTGGATTACCTAGCCCCCACGAGTGTGACTGCCATCACAACGCTGGTAATCAAGCAAAGATCCTAAGGGCTCCACTAATGTGTATAGGTGATATACTAATAGAAACACATGTACACATTAAAGTAGAAACAAACCAAGTAGCATACTACCATTTTGAGCAAGATTGTCTATACAACTGTGAATATCCCAAGCTTCCATTAAGTAATATACAAACTAGTATGATACAGTAATGGCCTCTAGGACATATACACTAACATAAATAATACCCTTTAAATCTGGAAACATCTGCACACGTTCAAATAAATGGTGACATCATCCAAAAGTGATGCATTTTGACCATTTTACTCTTGTCTTCCTCCTCTTCTCTTCTATTTCCTCCTTTTTAAACCTCTTTGTCCCTCTTCACCATCTTTTGCAATCATCCATTCAAACCCTTTGAATCATTAAATTCTCAAACTCTTTGATCCCTAAACCCAATTTTTTTAAATCCCGAATATTATCTCTCAAAACTAAACATTCTAAACTCTCATAATTTCCTAAATTCAAAACTCATTTCCATCTTCCTCAATCCATCATTCCAAAACCTTTGAATCGTAGAATCTCTAGGGTCCCTGACCTCGAAATCCTCAAATTTCAAAACCTTAAACCCATTACCCCAAAATCTCTAGATCTTTAAATCTCTAATACCAAAATCTCTAAATCACCAAATTTAGAAATTCATAGCCTTAAATATTTTAACCACCAAACCCCAATAATTAAATCTTTAAATCTCCAAATTTTGAAAACTCAAACCTCTAAATCTTACATACCCAACTACAAAAAAATTTCAAATCCTTAGAGCTTGACCTTTTTCTCCATTTTTCTCCTTATTTCCTTCCTCCGCTCATACTCGGCCTTCAACCAGACACCACCCACTTAATTGCTCCTCCGTTCTTCAATCATAATTTGTTTACTCATTTTTATGTAATTTTAATTTGTAATTCACTAATTTATATTGTAATCTGCTGTTAATTTTTATTCATATAAGATTACAATGAAGGATTTCAAAGGATGGCAGAATACTTTATATCTTTCTCCTTCATACTTCTCTTCTTATGTATAACTTATAAGGAATCTTAAATTATTAGTTTCTATTATACATAGTGTTGTACATTATTGTTCAGTCATACACTTTTAACATACATGATAATGATTTGATGCAATAATTGCATTGCTAATAAGCGAATTTACTTTTTCGTACAATAATTATTACAAAGCTGATAAGATTTAATCTGAAAAGGAAACTTTAGTTAAGAGGCTTTATTAAAGTGATAGCTGCAAGCTGGCATCTTCTAATCAGTTTCTGCACTGAGACTAATGTTATAATCGTTGTGTTGTTCTTCAAAGATCCGTGCTTGTCATATATGCAAATTCTTTAGGTTGAGTTTGTCTAAAGAAAAAATTATGTCTTTCGTGATGAAGGCATTTGGATGTAGCTGCTGAAAAACTAGTCGCTCAGATATATAGATTAGATGAATACCATCAAGCCAACATTTTTTGTATTTTAATTGTAATTTAACACATTTGGATTGGAAGTTAACTATTCTCTGCTTCCTATAATAATCTAGATTAAGCCTCTGCGAATTTTTCTGTTTCTTCATGCGTAAATCTTGTTTGTGGTTTTAATTTCCAGATTTGAAAAGCTGGAATAACTTCAACACCAATATCTTCTGGTATTAACAAAGTGATGTTGATTTCAATTGTTTTTTGAAAACTTCAAATGTTCCCAATAATATCTTTTACTAATTTTGGAAAGAACTGATATTGAGTTTTTTCAATTCTGTTCATTAATACAAGCATGACTGTTCCCCTTTCAATATGATAAGCCCTCCTGGTGTCACTAATTTCTGTATGATGGATGTCATAATGTTGTAGGCTATTTTCTTCAAACCAAAATTCTAGATATGGATCTCGACCACAATAATCTCCATAAGAGCACACTTCTCTTTTTCTAAAGGAGGATAGTCCTAATTGATCTTCCTTGCTATATATTAAATTTTGTATCTCCATTGGTAAACTATGTACTTGATTTGCAAGTCATATCATGTATTGTTTTCTTGAACCATGGCTCCATAATTGGAGTCATTCCAAGGAATCCCAGTATTTTCTTGTGTTAATTTCGGTTTCCTTCATAAGAAATCTAAATTCTAATAACTCGATATAATTTCCCGATCTCTGAGGTTCTAACAATAATTGTTCTTCCACTTTATTAATGTGTGAAGCTAACATAAGTCACGTTCTAACTGTTTTTGACTGATAATTTCCGAGCATTTCCCATAAATGATGGAAACAATTTGCTAATTCTCGTAAAACAGAAGGTTCACGCCATTCATTAGTTGGTGCAAAGAATTATTCAAATGCTTTAGTAGTCAGTCATATTGACATTAAATTGGCCTTCTACTAATGAAAATCTTCTGATAAAACCCCACCGTGGTAATTTGTGATGTGAAAATCGTTGATTCTGATAACCTACAGTTGCTGCTGCAGAATAGTTTTGATAAATTGGCCTTTGATAATTGTTCTGGTGCTGTGCACTTGGAGTTTCTTGGTAATTCCAACTTTTTTATATATACGGTAAAAGAGTTTCTATTTTATATATGAAGCTTAATAAATTCAATATTTTTCCTGTAATGTTTCTTTCTATTATAAACAATCTTCTCAATGACATTGCATTTATTGGTTCGATAAATAACATGTGATCTATTGGCAATTCAAATTTTTATTGTTTCTATTGTTGTCCATCCATTATAGTTCTCCATCTATTGCAGCTACAATTTTAATAAAACCTCTTTACTAAAGTTTATTTTCTAGATTCAATATTATCGGCTTTGTAATAATTATTGTACAAAAAAGTAACTTCTCCCTTATCAGCAATGCAATTATTGTACCAAATCATTATCATGTGCAGTAAAAGTATGCGAATGAACAGCAATGTACAGTACTACGTATAATAGAAAGTGATAATTTAAGATTCCTCAGAAGTTGTGTATAATGAAAGAAGTATGGAGGAAGGGACGGAGTTTTCTGCCATCCTCCGAAACCTCCATGGTAATTTTATATGAACAAAAATTTGTTTTTGTAATAACCTTAGCTACAAAATTTGCTCTTATAAATATTCGTATTGCTCTTAAATGCAAATGTCAAAAAAATTCTTATTAGCTTTTTCTTTTAGAAGATTAACATTTTCTTTCGATAAAAGTGGTACAATAACTTCATTTGATGTAGCTCCTAAGGCTTCCATAGAACCTTTCGCCGGTTTAAATATATTCATGTCAAATTTCAAAGCCCTAAATCATTAAACACATTGCCCCTAAAATCTCTAATTCTCTAACACCAAAATCTCTAAATCACCAAATTTAGAAATCCATAACCTTCAATCTTTAAACCATCGAACCCCATATAATTAAATCTCCAAAATTTTGAAATCTCAAACCTCTAAATCTTTCTTACCCAACTTCAAAAAATTTCAAATCCTTAGAGCTCGACCTTTTCCTCTATTTCTCCCTATTTCCTTCCTCCGCTCATACTCGGCCTTCAACCCGACACCACTCACTCCATCATTGCTCCTCCGTTCTTCAATAATATTTTATTTACTAATTTTTATGTAATTTTAGTTTGTAATTCACTAATTTATGGTGTGATCTACTATTAATTTCATAGAAAATGTTAAAAACCAAGTGAAGTGTACAACGGTCCACTCATAACAAATTTGACGCCGTATGGTGGTCATGTCCCAAATAAATAGTCCGTGGTACTTATCTCTATTTTTCAAAGTTAATGGTATCAATCGCACAAAAGTGAAAAGTGCATGGATAAATCTATGCAATTTAGCCTACTTTTTAGGCATAGTGGTGTCCGATAGCATTGGAATAACAATTATAGATAAAAGAACAGAAATCAATCAAAAATATTTATACCAAAATATTTTTCAAAGACACAAATGAATCATATTCTAATATTTTTTAAAATACTTAGGTAGATCATTGATTTTTCCCTCTTCATTTATGGAATATTTATGCCATTTTGAATATTCTTAATTGTTAATGACTTGAATTTAATTTATGCAATGTAAATCAATGTGGAAAAGCATAAGTTATAAGCATAGAAAATTCATATTAACTACATTAAGACAAATATGAAGATAAAAAAAGTAGGATAGTTCAAGATATGCTTAAGCATTTACTGATATTGACAAAAAGGTCAAAATGTGTACTATTAATTAGAATCATAAAGTTATACACAAAAATGCCCGGCATTTCATTTTTCTCTTAGCAAATGTTGGAGAAATTCTTTTATGAATATAGTTCAAGAAATTCTTGATCTACATTTCAAGAGTGATCTTTTATGAATACTTTTGAAATGGTGAGAACTTCCCTTTTGTTCGTTCATTCTTAATTATTTTATAAATTTTCTATCACCGCAGAAAACTTTTCATTGACATAACTTGAACTTTCAATATATTTGATTCAATTCTATGATGTCTAACTACACAGGTTTAAGCTCTCTACTCTTTCTCCATTTTAGTATTATTCATCCAATATAATGTCAAGAAAGTACTTTCATAAAATTCACGGATCTGAAATTTCGAGCGACGCGGCCTAAATTTTGAATGCTTCTGCTCTGCATGGCGCAGGGGCCTTTGCTAGTAGCAAATGTAAAATGAGCTGAAAAATAGATATATCCATTAGCAATCTATTTAGATTGGTGGTGAGAATTTTGTATACTCATTGGAAAAGTATTTGATCAAAAGACAAAAGAAGCGCTAATTTTTTTTTTAAATGAAGAATCGGTCGTCCACTTCCGGTCTTTGATTTCTTTGAATCCACCCATTGTGCAAAGCAATTCTTGTGTATCAATCTTTGAATATTTGTTCTCTTTCTCATAAAATAATTTATTTAAACATGGCATACTTGCTATCTATGAAGCAAAAGATGCAACATGGATCCAGACGTGACAAAGACCGTGTATACGAATACGGAGACAACACAAACATGGACACGACAAATTAGTAAGCATCACACAGGAACAAAAGGGCTAAAGTTAAGTATATATACAAATACATATATACATATTTAAACGTATGGAAAGATGCTCCTTTTTTAAAGGATTTTGAGCCATATTTTTATGTTTATTTTACTGATATGATCAAATTAATTTTAAGCAAACCACTAATTATAATTCGTTATGTATTTCAATATTTAAATCAGAAAACGCTGCACAAATCACATGTCGGTTTAAAAAACCGCAAATAAACCATTCATAAGACACCAAATCGAAAATTCTTATAACTAATCTCTTATCGTAAACATGTGTACACAAATAAAAAAGAAAAAAAGATTTAGAAAGTAATTTAAAAGGTGTTCATGAAATGTCGATACTTGTGCATTGCCTCGGTGTCAAACGTAATGCACCCCTTTATGGATGTCGTTGCTTCGATGGTTGATAGTTTGATACTACATATCAAAGAAGGAGAAGCAATTACC